>WBNM01031242.1:0-160921 GCA_013399055.1 Ramphastos sulfuratus | reverse complement strand
GGGGGGGGGGCGACAGATATAAACCTTAGAATGTTTATAGAACTGAGCCTGCAGCTCCTTGACAGACACAAGATAACTTTTGCAGGTCACTGACAGGGCTAACAAGGTACTAATGACTGCTACCCACTTTCCTCCATCAGGTATGTAAACAAATATTTCACAAGGAAAGAATTTGTATCTTTGTCTGGGAATTTCTCAGTCTGTAACTGGAACTGTCTATACACCCTGCTGCTCTGCTCAGCTTCTTTTTCTATACTGCCTTTTCACCCCTCCCTCCGTCTCCATTTTCAGTTGTTTTACTCCAATCCTCTCCCTTTAATTTGTTCCCTGGTGGAGAGTTGGGGAGCGTAGCAAGCATGAATACTCTTGTTTTGTCGGTGTCTGCTCTTTGTGTTTTACCGACTGAGACAGCTTTGGATGACACAGGCCAAGCAGCTGAGAAAAGCACACTCTTACAGGCAACCAGCAGGTCACCATTATAATGCTACAGAAGGGCTTTTAAATGCATAAATCAACTGATCTCCACCCACCCTGGCATGTTTGAAAGAGAATCGGGCCAGGGAGTCACAGCCTGGAAAGGAAACCAACTGCAGAGCAGGTGTCCCTCATGGTACTGCTGAGCACAAAGAAGCTGCTGCAGAGTTGAGGCTGTTTAACAAGCAGCAGTTAAGAGCAGTGATTTTGAGAATAGCAATTCTTTGCCAAACAGATGAGAGCACACTCCTACATTTGCTAAGGAAAATGAGAGTCTGAAGGTGGGATGATGTGACTGATACCAGGAAGCTGAAGTCACCAGCGGACCTTGACTTCAGTGTCTTGCAAAGCATTCCAGAAACTGTAATGGGAAGCTGAAATAAGGTGAAAGGATTAGACCATCCTATTATTTTAGCAGCACTGTTATATTTCACAGATCATCTACTTCATTCTGTTCTTCCCATACAGCACAGAAGGACCTGTAACCAGCAAGCAGTTAAGACTGCTTGTCTGCAGGAGGCAGTCTGCCCCATAAACAAGCTTTTGGAAACTCTTGTGCTGAAAACATTGCCAGGTCTTTCTTAATGCTATGAGCAAACTATACAACATGCTAGTTATATCACAAAAAATAGCTCTGTAAGTGTGTTGTCAATGCCCAGCACATGACAGTATTCTTGATGGATGATATCAGGCCAGATCACAAGTATGAAGGATAATTACAATCTCATCCTGAACCTATCCCAAAAATATATGCTGCACAACACATCTAGGCAGAGAAGAATGTGCTGCAGACCACAGGGTCATGGAAGACTAAGAAATGAAACAAACTTTAAACTCTAGGTAGCACACCAATATCTAAAAGTTGTAGCTAGCTGGATCATCATCAGCCTTAAAGTCTTGCTTTTGAAAGCAGAGATGTGATATCATACTATGCAAAACCCTATTTATGAAAGAAAACCTATCTACAACACTTTCAAACTGAGTGCTACAGAGTTCCCACATTATGTCCTTGCGCTATGCACTGCAAATGTTACCTCCTTTCTATTTTGCATTTATTTGCCTCACCATAACTTCAGCACCTGAAATAATCTTCAAGGTTTATTTCAGGATAAGCTAATTTGATAATTTGCTGGCAGAACTGAAATCAGTTATAGATACTCTATGTAACTCAGTTATAGATATTTTAATTTAATACACATAGATTAAAATTAAATTAATTTAACCCAAACATGAATTATTTCCAGGTGTACTGCAGCAATCCATTCGAATGACGGCAGAAGTATGAGCATTCACTGTGCAAGTTATCTTAACCAGCATAAGAAATCTGTATGAGAGTTCAGACACTAAAATCTAGATTCTTTTCATAGTTGATGAAAGGAAGTAAAATCTATCTATTCAGATACTATTTATTTGGCATATTTTAGATACTGACATTATAGACTCATAGAACGGTAAGGTTAGAAGGAACCTCAAAGATCATCTACTTCCAACCCCCTGCCACAGGAAGGGACGCCTCCCATTAGTACAGGTCACTCAAGGCCTCCTCCAACCTGGCCTTGAACACCTCCAGGGAGGGAGCAGCCACAACCTCCCTGGGCAACCTGTTTCAGTGCCTCACCACTCTCACTGGAAAGAACTTCCTCCTAACATCCAGTTTCAATCTCCCCTCTGACAGTTTAAACTCATTGCCCCTCGTCCTGTCATTACAGGACCTCGTAAATAGTCCCTCCCCAGCCTTCCTGTAGGCCCCCTTCAGATACTGGAA
Source organism: Ramphastos sulfuratus (assembly GCA_013399055.1). Classification (NCBI taxonomy): domain Eukaryota; kingdom Metazoa; phylum Chordata; class Aves; order Piciformes; family Ramphastidae; genus Ramphastos; species Ramphastos sulfuratus. The sequence goes on along the minus strand of WBNM01031242.1, from coordinate 158,682 downwards.
GGCTATTATAAGGTCTCCTCCAAGCCTTCTCTTCTCCAGGCTGAAGAATTAGAATGAGACAGATTTGCTTCTTCCCAGAAATGTTAATTTATGTTTACTGATTACAAAGAAAAGTCAGAGGTAGACACCCAGATCTCATCAAATGAGTCCAACACTATCAATTCAAAAGAAAACATTCTAATACCATTACATGCAGGATTAGTAATGAATGCAACTCATAGCCAGTTCTAACACCTGAGCATCTAAGAAGCTTGGAAAGCTTTTGCATCTTGCTCAGTAACTGCTTGACATATGTATTTTATCCCTTTGTTGTTCCATGTCTTAGATGTCCTTGCTGTCCTTTCTATTACTTTTCCAGATGTTGACACAACACAATTTATGCAAGGGAAAATGTTTCCTGCTTAGTCCCCTATTCTTTCCCTAGTAATTCCTGGCATTCCAGCAGCTTTTCTGAGGGCTAGCATCCAACATTTTCACTGAGCAGTCTGCTGTGACTCTGGGTTATGCTCCATCAGAGGCAGCAGCCAGTTTGGAGCCCATCATTCTGTGGTCTCTTACACTCTCCCTGTTGCTTCACCTTTATCAAATCCCAATTACATTTGCATCTTATCCCCTGCAATACAGCAAGAGCCTTCTTTAGCTCTTAACAGTGAGCTCCCATTTCATTGACTAGCTTAATATATCTACAATGAACTTTTTCATCAATGCTCTGCTTCAATCAAAGAAACAAAGAAATCTAGCTGAACTACGAAGTCCTGATCTCAGAGGGTTCCAGTTAGCAGATTTCCCTGGATTTAAATCCATATCAACCACTATGGTCTTGCAGATGGATCAAGGTCCCATCAGGGATCAATTCACAAATAGAGAGAGCTCACAGTGCTAGATTTGCAATTGTGCCTCTCAAAAGAGACTCTCCTGGCTGGCATACAATGTAGATATCTTCCAGAAATCTTGGACCAGAACATCAACCTGATGTTCAGTCCCTGATCACCAAGCTATCCATGCTTGGTGCACAATATTCTGAAGCCAGAAAGAAAGAGACATTGCCCTACAAACATAAGAGGTGCAGCACAAGAGCAGGTAAAGGTAAGGGTCAAAAGAGCAAGTCCAAAGATTAGCCTGTGAGGCTTGATGACTCTAGGAAGCAAGAAATTTTTAAAGTGAGTAATCATTGAAATCTCCTATGTAAAGAAAGCAAAGAAGAGATTAGTGCAAACAACCTAAAAAAGCCAGTATCAATGCAGTGAGTGGCGTGATGGGCTGGGAGAAGCTGACAAGCACAGCAGGTACTGCTTGGCTTGCAGGTCTCTTCTGTTACATTTGCTCACATTTTGTTACTCTTCAAAAAACCAAAAGGTAGTAGAAATATGGTATTAAAGGTTCTGGGTTTTATGCAGGTCTCACAGTGAGGAAACTCATGATTGGGACCAGCTGCAGGGTATGTTGCACCTTGGAACTAAGTTTTATGGAAGATGGATAACTTAAATTTACAGTGGAAATGCAGACAACCTCTTAGCTTTATAGCACTGTTAGAGCATGTGCAATTATAAAAGCCAAGGCTCTATTGGTGAACTGATACCTAGATATTCCATCAACAGACTGATCTGCTCTGAAAAGTATTTGACGTGGCAAGCACAGATCAAAACATCCCATGGTTCAAAGAAGCTGAAAAGTATACTGTTGGGAAACAACTAGCTGAACAGTCATCAAAGGAAAAGCCTTGGTCCTGGCCTATTGCTACTAGACATGCTAGTTCCATGCTACGCTCTCCTCATCCTGTTTTCTGTTTTAACTGGACACATTGCACTGAGGCAGGCAGTATGCTTTTTCATGCAATTCCAACAAGTTTCAGGTTACTTTCAGCAGATCACAGTTACTGAATTACTTCAACACTTCAAATGTCTCTAGCAGATGAACGTTCACCTACACACTTTCATGTGTATGTTGCTTTCCTTGAAGATGGTGCCATGCGAAACACAGAGGTATTCATGCAGCAAAGCATACCTCTGAATCTCCTGCTGTAAGCATAAGGAAGAAGTGAACCTGGCAAGAGCCTGGGAGGAAAAAAACCCAGAAGTTTAAAAGCCAATTGCAACTTCCTCAATTCACATTCGTTTGGAGAGATTATTCCAGGGCATCCAAAGCATCATCTGTTTCATCTATTCCACAAGTGGTGAGTTAGCCAACAAGCAAAAGCAGAACACAGTGCATCTCAGGGCTTTTCTCTGCTTTAGTACCAATATACATACAATGACAGAACAGGGAAAATCCTACTCCAGACACAGTGATTTTAAGTGGTTCCATTTCAATCATGACTCCATCAGAGTTGAGCACACCATTGATTTAATGGTTAGCCATATGCTGTGCCTCTATAAGCACTGCGCGACAGAAGGTATTGCACATACTAAGGAGCAGGAGGGCTGTGAAACTTCAGGGATTTATGTTCCACAGATAATGACAATGCAATCTTACTGGTCTAATAGGCAGTCATCCTCCGAAGACCCCTTTATGCTGATGAATGATTTGCCACTCTCTATGCCCTTAAAATTTGTATTGACCGTGCCTAGTACTGTATTCTCACAACAGCCAGCCTCATGGCCATTAACTGCTCAGTGTGATCTGTTGAGCAAAGGCACTTTGTCTTGAGAGCTGGGTGCTCTGCCAGCATGCATCCACCTCCCATCACACGGGACTCAGATCTAGTCACAGAGACAGATGCAGAGCACTCTTCACTTAAGGCCCTGAATCCGGGCAATTGGGAGGTCAATGCAGCCCACAGAGTGAGGTGGAAAAGTCAACACTCAGAAGGAGCTGTCAGAGGGTAAAGCTAAAAGGAGAAAGTTCCTAGAGATGTGCACAGTTACACCACAGGTCTTCAGTACCACGTGGCCAGAGAAAATGGGCAGCCTCCATATACAAGTGAAAGGAACTGCAAGCCCTCAGTCTCCTGTCACACAAGCACAGGCAGGCTGCAGTGCCAGAAACATTACTGAAAATTACAGCAACATTTCACTCTATGGCCCCACCACCACATATTAAGGAGTTTCCTGCTCTGATACATGTCAGCAAGCTAAATATGGTCACAGCTTTGATGTGCAGCTTTACCCTGACTAACCTCTATGGAAAAAATTATGAAGCCAACAGTAGAGCTCAAAAAACACAGGGCATCAGATCATAGGGGAGAGGGCCTGGGAGAGAAGGGGAAGGTGGGAGGGAACATCTGGGATAAACAGTGGAAAATTGTCTCAAACTGCCCCTTCTCAAACAAAACACAGGCTTATGGGGTGAGCAGGGTACCTCATAGGAGGACAACAGGGCTGGCTGGGGGTGCAGGTAGTAGGAGGCATGGGGGCACGTGGAGCACATCAGCACACCCCGGGAACTGATAACCATCAGGGCTTCCTGACTTTTCAGCAATGGTCTCTTCTCCATTTTTTTCTCCTGGGAGGCCCCTGGCTCACCATGCTCCTTTTCCTCTGAGGGGTGAACCTCACCACAGATTGCTGCTCCCCACCCCTTCACAAGACAACTCTCCTTTCACAAAATATCATGTGTCTGGTTCTCTGACAGAATTTTCTTGGAAAGTCTGTGCAAAATTAATTCAGCTGCTGAGTTATATCCCAGCTCTTTTCTCATGAGTTCTGAGTGGAATTTTCACACTCGCATAACTCAGAATCGGCTCTGTATAATAAAAATGCTAAGCTCACTTCTCTGTTTCCAGTGAGACTTAAATGTCCCTTTAATAAATTCAGTTGTTAATGCAGGTGTCAGGGCGGTTCTTCGTCTCCTCACTCAGAAATAAGGGGGGGAAAGGGAAGGGGAGTAAAAAGCAATTCTTAGACTGCCAAAAAAGGCAAATGCATCCAGAGAGAACAGAGCCGCTTTGCCAGAAGGGAAATAACCTGGCAAACAGTTATTCACAAGAAGCTCACTCCTTAAATGGGGTGTTCAATGGTATTAAATGCACCTCTCACTGAAATCCTTTTTAAGCCTTCAGCTTGCCATCAAGCTGATAAACCTGCAGTAGACAAGCCATTAATCTGTTCTATAATGTCATTTTCATGATGTGAGTGGAGGCAGTGAATCATTTTTACACAGACAGAGGGCAGTGTTTTCCTGTTCACATGGCACTGGATTTACTGCTGTGTTGGAGGCTAATGGGCTGGTGCAGTTACAGGCAAGTTAGTTCATACTCCCAAGAGGAAGCTCCCGCACCTGCAAGATGGAGAAACCTTTTCCTTGGGATGATGCCTGAGAGCAGTAAGTTAAAAGTGTTTTAGGAATAGCAGCCTACTGCAACCCTGCCAGAGTTTCTCCTTTTGGGTATTGAAGATCATGTGTCATTTTTTTGGTCATGCTGGATTAGTGATGAAGAAAGTCAAGAAAACCCACTTCTTGGTTTGTCTGTATGCATGCACAAATTAGACTCCTACTTGCAGCCTGATCTCATTTTGCTAAATGGAAAAAATCAACACACACACATATACATCTTGGACACCCTACAAGGTGTAGCTCAATGGCAACAGCAAACTAGAAAAGGACTGGTACCTATGGGCACTATGCTGATGTTTGAGAGTCATGAATCACGCTGAGCTAAGACCTGGTCAGGCCTGAGAGAGGCTCAGGTGCCACGACACTGACCCACAACATATGTGAGATGTCCCTGAACTGTGAATGAGGTGAGGGTGGGAGCCTCCCTGTTTGCCCTGCACAAGGACTGAGCTACAGTCATGATCCTGTTCACTTTCCCCTGCTGCCGAACAAACACCTGCTTCACAATAAAGCAGTTCCCAGACTACAGACATTATGGCATTCTGAGAGCCTGTTTACTCCAGAGTAAATGCTCCTCTCCAATACCATCCCATTCTCTTCTTCCAGTCCTTGCTTAAAAGCCATCAGCCACTACCTTTGAAAAGGTACCACCTTTACAAGGCAAATCTCAATGTATGCAGGTGCTGAGTATCCATGCAGCTGTGTGTTGGAGCCAGGCACAGCACCCCAGTACTGACAGGCATAGAGCCCTCCATCTGAGGATGTTTCCAGAGTCAACCTCTTATACTAAATAACTATAACAAGACTTAAGTCCCTGATATCCAAGTTGTCCCAGAATACATTCAGGGCTGGTACCTTGTCTTTCGCTGCACAAAAGATGCCTGACTCAGATCAGGAGACCAGGAATACTACCATCCTGCATGTATTTCCATAAGGCATTCAAATATGATTGGGGGACAGGGAAGTGGGGCAAATCCATTATGCCTGTAAAACCCACGTGTGGCAATCCTGCTGCACACTTCAAGTGGGCAAAGAGCCCAACCTCAGTGTGCCTGGTGAGCAAGAACTTAGCCCCAGTGCTGAAGAGAATTGCCTCAGCCTCGACTTCAGAGTAAGTCAGGAGAACAAATCCACCACAGGGATCATCAAGATGCAACCCCATGCCACCTCATACAGGGCCAAGTTTGTATTTCTATCACTTGTGAGGCTCAGCCTTGGAAAAACTCAAGGTTCTGTGGAAGAAAAATAAAATTGACATTTATTTTCCATTTCAGTTTCAATGAAATTATGTCAATTTCCACTTCATTTCAACAATTACTTTCCAACCCCTTATTTTCTGATCCTGACACTACTGCATACCTGGTCACTAGAAACCAGACTTCATCTTTCACTAGGATGTAAAGCCTACTTCAGCACGAGATCCAGAAGCTCCCCAATGAGTGCATGGGTGAGCATGCAGAGACCCCTGGGCCTGCCACATTTTCAGGTTTTTCCAATAGTGGGAAAAAAATTATTTCCACAAGCAATGGGATTTTCAACAATAAGAAAACTTCCTGCAGATTTAGTGAAAAGTCACCTGACCCTCTGCCTGATCAAGCTGCAGCTGAGTCATTCTCTGTTCTCTGGCAGAAGCACAGAGTTATTTATCAGACTCCTTAAAAAAAAAAAAATTAAAAAAAGGTTAAATTTCATTTTTCTGAAAAGTGTAACCTCAAAAATTAATTTAGCTTCTTGCTCACATTTGTATTAAATTCCAAATTTGCATTCTAATATTTGTATTAAAATGTTTTTTTTTAAAACAGTAATAAAATATTTTTGAGAACCTGCCATATATTTAGAAAGTGATACAGAAAAAAAAAATACAGAAGAGTCACCATTTTTTCATCACATATTGTGGTATAGAGTGCATGAACACATGGCCACGCTGGGAAAACAAACTCTGGACTTTGCTTATATAAATACCAGCAGACAAAAAAAAAAAAAAAAAACCAACCCACAAACCAACAAACCAAACCAAACAAACAAAACCCAAATTAAAAAAACAATTAGCATGAATTTTTCAGCTGTTTGAATGGCACTTTGTGCAAGTAAAAATCTGCTTGTCATCTCTTATGCTCCTTCTGGAAAATACTTTTTTCATGCTTATATGGGATGACAAGTAAAACTCACCTTACACTACAGCAAACGATGCAGGAAACCTGCCAGCCTAGGTACTTTCAGCTAAACCTGACAATAAAGGAAAAGCGTCTTTCCCCAAATACATCGACCAACCCCCTAAGCAAGTTAATCCTCATTCCTTTATAAGCTTAGATATATCTCTCTAACACAACTTCCTTTAGGTATCCGAAGGGGAAAGAAAAAAAAAAAAAGGAAAGGAAAAAAGAAAATAAATAAAAACACCAAGAAAGAAAGGAAGAAAAATAAAGCAGGGAATGCAAGCAAAACACCCTCTGCATAGTTGAATGATGGTGGCTGCTCGCATCATAGAGAATTCAGCAGCAGACACCCGAAGGAGCCATGACAAAACCCAGGGACAAAAGGCCTTCTTCAGCTTTAGAGCTCCATCTGGCAGCCTTTATACTGTTGATGTCAGCCGGGAGAAGAGCGCAGAGCCAGCGGGCAGCCCCTGCACCTGCAAAGCCGCTGCCTGCAGGGATCCAAGCCATTGCCCAGCAGGAACTCTGCCCGGCAGCGCTGCAGCTCCAGCGCGGCAGCACGAAAGGAACTGGCAAACCAGTTTTTACGAACAATTATGCTGCTTACCTGCGATGCAACATCATTTAGCCCAGTCCCAAAGATTTTAATAGCATCCTTTCTTGGGTGATATGGCTGCAAAAGCAGTGATGTCATGGGGAGGAAGCAGTAACAATCATGTGACTGCATCCTCCGTCTATAGGTTATCTGATCTGATAGGAGACGGGGCCGGAGGGAGACGGACCAGCCTGTAATCCCGCAGGATTAAACTGCAAGCCTCTTTACTCTGCCCTACCTCTTCCCGTCACCGTTAGAACATGGGCTGCTTTATTCCCCTTTTAACCTGAGCTACATGGTTTTAGAAGGCTTTGTAGTCTTTTTTTTTTCCAGCAGCAACGACAATCACGTTATTCATAAGGAAAAAGCACAGCAAGTGCGCTGCTTACACACCGGGAAGTATTCCTGTTGACTCTGCGGCAACGCCCCGTGTCATGTTTTCTTTCATCTTAATGAAATATGTAATCACAGCAGCCTGGACATGAGACAAAACAAAAAAATCCACCATCTCTTGCATTTTTTCCCATTTCCCTATGCTGCATTTCAAGCTTACCCAGACTGAGTTTCCTTTGTTTTCTGTACACTCCTTAGGCTTTGAAAGGTTTAATTCCTGCTGCCTTCACTTCTTAATTCTCCTCACATCCATCCATCCATCCGCAGCCTTCTGTCTTTTCAACTGTCACTACTTGGAAGATCCTCTCCTCTATGCCAATCCAGTTTTCAAATTTTCTGCTTAAAGTTTTCCTGTGGAGTATTTTAAAAATAGAACCTCCTAAAGTGTTTCATTAAAAAAAAAAAAAAAAAAAAAAAAAAAAAAAAAAACCCAAAAAAAACAAAAAAAAAAAAAACACAACAAAANAAAAAAAACCCAGCAAAACAAAACCAAGACCCACCAAACCCACAAATTAAAAAAAAAAACAAACAAAAAACAAACAAAAAAAAAAAATCAAAAAAAACCCCAAAAAAACTAAAAAACAAAGCAAAATTACCCTGAATTTCACATTTTGGTTAACTGAGTAATACATCTCAGAACCATATTTTGGGGGGGTTCTGTTGATTTCTTTAAGAATTTTATCATACACTAATATGTATTTGAGTTCTACAACAATTCAAAATTCCAAAGTTCTGATTGTAGGAAATTTGTATAATTCACCAGAATCAAGTGGTGCAAGGCAGAGGCTGCAACTGTTCATTGTGAAGGTCGCCTAAATGCTTGCACACATGCGATGTGTTTTATTTCAGGACATTTAGCTTACTGCTCCTTTTCCCATGTTCAAAATACTGTGCAGACTGGTTTTACCAGTAAGGGAATCCAGGGATGTGAGGTTTTATTGCCAAGCAGTGCAACAGCTAGTTAGGAGACAATGTACAAGCACCCATGAAAATATCCACAGTTGACTGAGGGTACATACCTGACTTCGACTCACTTCAAAGGCTAAGGAATGCAGGTGTGGAAGACCTTTCTGTCCCAGAATGCTTGAGCAGCTATTTATGGATGCAGGTAATTATTTGTGCAGCCTGTCCCAGCACATCATGCTGGTTCATACAGAGTATACAAGGCATGTTGTTTTTTTTTTTTTCCAGAATGGCCACACAATTTCTCCAAACCTTGTCTATAAACTGAAGGTTCCTGTACTCCTTGTTATTGATATGGTCTCCCCACACAGAACCCAAAAATTTTAGGTTTTATTATGAAATGTGAACACTTAGCTTGCTTCCCCTGAAATTCCTACATCTTCACCATGTTAGTGAAGTGTTGAAGTGATAGAAGTCCTAACTTCCTGACAGTGCCTGTTTTTTACACCCACTGAATCAGTATTAACAGCCCAACTGAATTTGGTGGAGGAAGTTAAATAAACAACACTTAAATTTATTGCATTGATAACATATCTGCAATTTTTGTTAATCATTCTGAGGAGGAAAATATGGAAAACAGCAAGCAGAAGCACTTAGCTGGTCAGAGACATATACCTGGGTACTTCTGTACCACAAGACACACCCTGTTAACACACACACGATGCTCTAGACACAGAATACTAATTTTGTGCACTAACCGAGCGCGTGCAAAGGTCTCAGCCTTCCATTTGTTTCCTGAACACATCTTACCTAATTCAGTTCCTGTCTTCTCTATTACCACCGCTGAATTCATGGAGTTTCCTGCTGAATGTGTTTTCAATGGATAGTCTAACATGCAAACATACTAAAGAGACAGAATTCTGTGAAAATGTTATTCTATAGTCTAGATATTGATGTACAAACTTGAGAGACAACATAAAACTGAAATGAAAGAGACAAGCTGCCACAAACATCTCCCTATAAAGCTTTTAACTTCAAGAATACTGAGGTTTTCCAAAGTGTAAGTAAATGATCAATGACATTTACAGATTCTAAGATCATATCAACTTGGCTCTTTGATATTTTCTTCCAATGATACTTAGTTAGGTGGTCTCATGAAAAGTACTCTTCACATAACATTTTGCAAAAGACTGCTCTTGATTTGGTTAGTCTGTAGTTTCTCAAGTCTCTCTCTTCATACATATTTCCTCCTCTCAAAGATGTATGACTCTGTGGTTGAAAAGGATACTGGAGTCAAAAGAAGCTCTAAAGTTCCCTAAAAATTCAAACTTCCATTTTACATCCCCTGAAAATAAAACATACAGATCATGTAAATTCTGAGAAACAAACAAACAAATCTTTTAATACAGCACTTACCTTTAAGTCTTTTAAAGTGCTTACAAGAACTGCAGTAACAAATACACGTAAGACTTTGTTCTTACAGGAGAAAACCTGTATGGAGGTACTTGCTACAGCTTTTGTCGTTGATCCTGATGGTAGTGAGACAGAGACGGTTGGTATTCCAAATGGCTATTTCTAGCAGACTGTTTAAAAATAACCTCAACTCTGTCATACCCTTTATGCTTTGTAAACACTGGACAGAGACAGGAGTCATCTGTCAGTACTGTGATTTTGCCCATGCTCCTGAGCTCATGAGTTGCAGTGAGAAACTGAGAAATGGCCTCTCTGCCGTTATGCAGGTTTAACGTTTCCTTTGTGAAAGTATCAGTAAAAAGTTAGGCCTAAAAAGATTAACCACTATTGAGTGGTTTCCACCCTGGAATCAGTCATAAATAAGACATTACAGAACTAACAAAGGCAGCTTGCTTCCTATTCAAATCTATAAAGCACAAACCTGTTACAGAAAAAGGCAGTTCAACGACTTGCAAGTGGAGCTACCCATATGAATTCCAGGAATATTCAACTATGAGCCTCTGACACAGCTGTCAGCTTATCTTGAGTGATAAGCACATGGGAGAACATACCTGCCATTCCTTGTGCTCTGCATCCCTTTTGGGTCTTCAGTGTAACTTGTCCAAAATCTCCCTTTCACAGATTTCCTCTCATCTGCAAATTCCTTACCTTCACACAGGGCAGCATTAAATCAAAATACAAAATTTCTTCAGGAAAGTGTCAAGAAAATGGCAAACATAAACCATTCAAAAATATCTCTGACATACAACACAACTCTATTTCTTTTTATGGCAAATTATTTTATTTTGTAGAAGAAATACTTTCAGATAATACAAAAATGACACAATCGTACAGAACTGTGACAAGAACAAGAGAGATGAATACTGAATATGATAACTCATTACCACATCAAGACAGAACTCATTACAGCAGTCAGAATCACAGACCCACAAGATACACTGATGATGTCTCACAGCGGTCACTATTTAAAAACGCAAACTGAACCCCCTTGACAGAGAGGCCACCAAACACTGCCCCTTTGTTACACAGCTACAGAACAAGTTAGGGTGGAAATGGGGTTACTCACCCCAGCCCCTGCCCAAAGCAGGCCTGACATGACCAGGATGCTCTGGGCTACATCAAGTCAAGTCCTCAAGGCCTACATGGACAGAGTTCCACCTTTCTGGGCAACTTCTTCCAGTATGTAATCATTCTCTCATGAACACAGTACATGCCAAGCACTTCTGCCATCACTGCATAGTAGCTTTTGAAGAGCACTACTATGTAAGGGCCTCTACTGAAAATGAGACGCAAAATTCTGACTAACTGGTCTTTTTAAGTAAGGAGCACTGAAAAGCTTGCGGTCCCTAGACTCTTGCCACTTACCCAAACACTACGAATTTCTTATGTAATTTGTTTTTTATCTGCATAGTTTCTGAGTATGTCTAGTTGTGCCCAAGGAACCCAGTATTGGATGGTGAACTTCAGGATGGTTAGCACGATAAATGCTAAATATATTTCAATTTCACATATATTGCTGTACAATTGAATCACTTGATGCTTGTAATGATTACAGGCTATACTAGGAAACAGGGAATACTACCTTAAATGTCTGTGCTAATCATTTTCAGTGTTTAATGATTTTGATTTACAATCTTTCCCCCCCCCCCCCATCACTTTTTTGCCTCAGCTTGGACAAGTAAAGGCAACTTCTGGGTTTTCCTCATCTTTGACAAGGTAAGCTCTTGAAACTCATGAAAGACCTACTTACAAAAATGAAAATATTCAGATTGGATTGGATATGTTCACTTAGTTTTTGGCTGTTGCTTTCATTTCCTGACATGTAAAAACTGGGAACCAATTTGACCTTTACTTTAAATTCACAGACAGTATGATCTTTCTGGAAGAGTTCAGCAATTTGCAAAGTCTGTCTTGTGTTAGGCACCTCTCTTTGTAGGTAATGTATAATTAGAAAAAATATGAGAAACTCTATAATAGTAGCTTACTAAAGAAGTATTTTTACATACTTGCAGGATGCAAGGACATAAAACTGGCATTCTCGGGAATTTAGGGTGACAGTCTTTCTTTAAAACAAATGGTCACAAGTAAAATTATTTTATAGCAGATTTTAGCTGGTCAGATTGGCAACCAGGTGAGCTGTACCTTCCAGAATTATACAACTTCCTCCTGGAAAGCATCACTGTTCAACAGAACCTGCATGCAGTAACCTCAAAGCACATCCTTTAGGATGAACATGTGTTTAAACACCTTTACTTAATCACAGGATCATAGGATGTCAGGGGCTGGAAGGGACCCAGAGAGATCATCGAGTCCAACCCCCCCTGCCAGAGCAGGACCATACAATTCTAGCTCAGATCACAGAGGAACGCATCCAGATGGGCCTTGAAAGTCTCCAGAGAAGGTGACTCCGCAGCCTCTCTGGGGAGCCTGTAATGCAGCTGCTTTCCAAAAATCAGCACGTATGTACTTTCCTGAATCAGATCAGAATCTCTGGAAGTGTAGAAATTACTACAATATCCCTTTAGGGGTCTTTCCACACAGCTAGCTCACATTGTTCTTTTAACTTCTTTCTCACCAAACAAACTAAAGACCTGTCACCCATTTCCTTCCTCCGTTTAAACTGAAGTCTAGTTAAGAATATAAAGGTATTTTAGACACAACTGAAATGAAAACAACCTATTAGTGCACAGTAAGAACATGCAAATGAATTCTGCAACGTTTAACATCACTTCTCATCAGTGTTAAACACATTGCAGGTGATAATATTTTGCTATAACACAGACAGTGCTAAAGGATACAATGTACATAATAAGCTACAGATAATAAAGCTGAAGAAAGTGACAATTTTAGAACACAGAATTTTCGTTTCAGGTATCAGAAACAAAACCAGCTCAATGGTTCCATTCTACTGTATGACAAATACTGAAGAACAAAATTTCAGTCTTAAAATACATCTTAAAGTAGGTATTTTCCTTCAAGGAAAAGAAAAAAAAAGGCACTATAAATAAATTACACTACAGTGAATTTGCCTGAACTCACTTTGTTTCTGTCTTCCAGCCTTTAAGTCAAATAAAACAGCATAAAAACTGTACACGCTCTTAACAGGATAGTCGATCTTTTATAAAATAAGTTGTCTTCAGAGATGTCAGTTTCACAACAAGGAAAAACCAAGCCTTGTTGCGGTCGCTATTATAAAATATATATGTATATATATTTATATATAATGTTTTTGCTTAGTTTTACTTTTTTTACTTTTTTTTATTTTTTACAAAATGTGTATATTAGCTTTTGCACAATTTTTATTTTTTGTTTTTTTTTTTTTTTTTTAAAAGAAACTTGGCTAATCTAATGACTTCATTAAAATAAAAGCGATAAATACTTCATGTTTACAATGCAACATGTCATACATCATCAGCTGGCAGAGGAGGTATGTTAATCCTTGGTCTTGTGAAAAAAGCTATCTTCTCTCTGTGATCAAAACAAGATGGAGAGGAAGTCAGTCAAGTAGATGCCTACATTAATTTTCCCCCAGACGACGGTTTCTTTACTCTGATTAGTATTTATTACTTACGTACTGAAATGATAGTGTATTTGAATAAGAGAGACAAAAAGCCCCATTACACCCTAATGCATATTTATGGTAACATTCCATGGAACGCAATTACTATTTTTGACAGTTTAGATAGAAGCTTTATACAATTTACTGAACATCAGCCACAGCTGACTGTAAAATGGCTTCATGGGACAAGCCCTGCATAAGCCCCTTCTGCAATGCAAAGGTTCACCCTGGTATGCTTTGCGATAATGCTTACATAAAATGGGGGGGAAAAAAAAAAAAACAGACAACAGTCTTCTTTTTGCATCTTTATTGAGCAAACAATAGATACTGTAAAGTAAGTGTCATTAAGAAATGGATATCTGCATTAAAAAGGCAAAAATTTAAACAAGGAAGGCAGCTTTTCCTTAACTTTCTACATCTCATTTTATTCAATTCCCCTTTTATATCTCAGTAGACAAAGCTTAAAACTCCCAGAAACGTGAGGTGTAAAACAACCCTAAAATTTCTATTCCTCCCCACCTTTGTGAGAAAGGCCTTTCAAAGGTAACTCAAGAAAACAACAACAAAAAATTGCCTTAAAAGGCAGACAACTTTTATATCTCACTTAAGTATTCCCTGCAAAGGGTTCTAAAAAGCTAACCACTGCACGAACAACATAATCTAACAGTGTAGCTGACCTGTTGTCTGCATCCATGCTGTACTAACATTCTCTTCCTTTCTATTACCCTCCCAATAAAATCTATAAAAATTTGAATGCTGCAGTAGTAAAGTCTTCAAGGTACAGTGTAAGTCAAACAACGTACACTCATAAACAATGCACATTGCTTATCAATGCCACTTGAACACTAAATATGCTGTCAGAAAAAAAAAAATAGTAAAGCCATGAGAGGACACATATCATGTGAACACAGATGAAATATGGGGAAAAAATGTCCAAAGCAAAGGCTTTTTGAGAGAAAAACAGAGTATTACTGAATAATTCTAAGGGAGACAAGTGTTAATGTATTACATTAAACAAATTATTTATGCCCACAGACCTGTACTGAAGGACTGGCTAATTATTTGAATTTAATAGTGACTAGGTTAAGCTGTTTCCACTTGAAGTCTTCTTTTCATTGTTTTTATTTTTTAAAATAATGCATTTTAGAATTGTAACACTGCCATTTTACCTTACCTTTGGCTCTTTGGGCTACAAATAATTCAAAGGAAATTCACGTGTTCAAATTAATACACAGTTAAAAACTACTGGCTATACAGAACAGACAAAATTTAAGTTAAATATGCTTCAGAGAGCTTTACCCTCTCTAATAAACTGTTGCTATGCTATTTCAGTACCACATTACCACTTACCTAAAAGTCTGCACTTGAATAGGCTCCTTCTGATTTTGCCCACGCAACTGATATATTTCTTTTGATGCTTTCTTTAGCATCTTTTCAGCTGCTTGCTCTTGATGATGTTCAAATTTGGTCTGTCTGGTCTGGAAACATGAATACAATGCTTAAAATGACCATGTGAATAAGCAACACAAGAATTCCTAGGTTAAAATAGTTGGTTTTTTTCCCTGCCCACCACAGTAAAACCATACAGGTACACTATCTGAAATACCTGATAATTTAAAAAATATAAATTCAAAGGACTCACAGTGTTGTTTCATTTCTTAATGCTCTTCATAAAGATACATATTAAACTCATGACATTTACTACACACATTTCTAAAACAAGACCTTAAAATATGTTTAGGCTCACTCTTTCTCTCTGGTAATCCAATGACCATTTTGCTTGCTGCACACATTTTGCCTATATCCTCTTTCTCCAGGAACAAAGATTAAAAAACAAACAAACAAGCAAACAACAAAGAAACCCCACCACAAGCAAAACAAAACAAAAAAAAACAACAAACAAACAAAACAACAACAACAAAAAAAAAATCATTACATACTTAAGGAACATTCCAAATAGTTCTAAAAAAATCAAGTACCAAATCAGAAAAAATTCTTTTGAAGATCAGAAGGAAATTATTACAGTTGCAATAATAACCACCTAAAATTGGGGGGGAAAAAAATAAATAATTTAACAAAAAAACCCCAATCAAACAAAAAAGCAAATAGTGCCATTCTCCAGTAAGAAACACACAGTTTGGTAACCATAAATGTGATGATTTTAATCATGCTAATGTTAAGAACACAGAAGCAATATTTGTTGTTTGAAGTGCTGCTAGTGGTCTTTAGATAATTTATCACAACCAAGTGTGCAGTTGAAACACAAGTTTCAGAACAGGTTGAGTGCTCGTTCCATGTTACCATACCTGCCTTTCTGCTTCCCTCAACAAGTTTCGGAATCGCTCATCTCGAAGTACCCAGTGGGGTAGATCTGTCTGCCCTCTGAGCTGGGCATCTTCCAAACGCTGTCTCAACTCTCTTAAAGTACGTATCTCCTCATTCAGCTGTCTCTGTCTAGTTCTGGATGCCTGGAGATCCAGCTCCAGGTCTAAGGATGTCCTTGCCATAAGTTCAGCCAAAGATGATCTGCAGGACTGCTAAGTTATTAGGATTTAAAGGAAACGCACAACATGTTACTCCCAATATGGTATACAGGTCAGTCTTTAGCTATATAGAACATATATATATTGGCTGTACTCACTTCACACGTGAAGTCTTTCTTGACACAAAGTTTTGGAGAGGTGATTTATTTCCCACAGGGAAAGGCTAATTAGCTGCGTAGCTTTTCCGTACCATACATGAACTTTTCCAGTGAATGCTTTCTACTCTCTCCTTTACACAATCTCTTTTTGGCTTGTAAATATTTAACTAATTTAACTTTATGGACTAAGCTTTCACACACCCTTCTGTGCCCACTTGTTCTGCAGCATGTAGGGTGGCACAGGGGTGAAAGAAGGGCTTGAAACTATTCATTCCTGAATACGTGGGGCCTCAAATACAGTGATTTGCCAGGCTGCGTGGAGGTGAGCTGGATGTTCTACTGTGCCATTCATACACATTTCCCCAAGACAGCACCCTGCATCCTAAACTAGATTTTGAAGATGTAACGAAGCTTATGTCTAAATCAATGCAAGTTCTCTATGTCTACCATATGTCTATGTCTCTAAGTCTACCTACCTATCCAACCCCAAAAGACGCATTCCCTCCCAAATTACACTACAGAAGCCTTAAACATTTTCTATAAACATCAGAATGTGCATGCAGACACCTAAAACTTAGGTATAAAAGTGTCAGTGTTCTACAACTTAGTGAAAACCAAACCTGGGCTCCTGGGCATACCTGCTTATACCGCAGAGTGCGCCTTTCCAATGTATTCCGGATAAACGGGGACTTCCTTGGCAGAGTTGAACTGTCACTGTCACTGCGATACAGCTGATTAGGAAAGATATTGAAAATGCAGGTTTGCTTACAAGTTTGTCTACATTAAGAAATCTGGGCTGCTTTTTTCCTCTGCTTCTAAAATTTGAGGTTTTTTAAATGTACTGAAACTGTCTTGTTCTAATCCCTTTCTTCTAGCTTTAGTTATTTACAAAAAAAATTTATGTAACAGTGCTCATACTGTATAGTCACCAAAACTCAGTAAAACTGCAACCACCAACAACTAAGTTTCATCGAGCATTTTACAAAATACCCAAGACAAGGTAGCCTAAAAAATGAAGGAGAAGGGGAGTTAAAGGCAGTATTTCTTTCCAAAGCATTTACTGTCATGGAAAAAAAAAAACACAGTCTCCAACTTTCCCCCCAGTTTTAGGCAAATGCAGATTAAATGAGGGTGTTGAACAATCTTCTCCTTTTTGCACTATCTTTGTTTGTGAGGGTTTTTTACTCACACTCCCTATACCATAAATAAACAGGAAATCCAGAAATCAAAACTGTAGAATTTGAAGACGTCCACAGAGGTAGTGTGTGCAACATAAATAAAAAAAACAAAGATCTTTGGTTCATAAAAAAGCACGGAAGTTAAAAAAAAATCACTAATTATCAAACTCAAGGTATTGAAAGCTTATGAAAGAGTACAATTAAAGCTACCTGCTTTCCACCAAAAAAAAAAAAACCAAAAAATATCGATGCCCGTGTACCAATCTGCAATACCATGAGCAAACTGCTTATAAGCCTTTTGCCACTAGACATACCAATCAGCTAACGTGATCTTGAAAACTGTTATGCTGATCCTCAATTCTTTGCACCAGTACACCCAGGAATCCTGGCTCTCACTCTAACAGCTACCTTGCAACATTCAGGACAGTAACCAGAATCATAAGAATAATTATGCAATAACCCTAAGATTATGCATTCAGTCCCCTTTCCAAAACTTGTAGGTAGCTGAAAGTTAAGTATGACTACTATGCTGTTTATACACCTCATTAGGCAGCACTGTACCTCTGTAAAATCAATCACTCTAGTCTAACATGTAAGGTTGCCAAAGAGCTTTATATCTAATTTGTCACAGATTCTTTAATATTAAATGTAATAAATTCAGGTTTAAAATCTTTAGAAGAGCCAAGAGACCTCTCCCCCACTGCAACAATTAAATTCAAGGAAAGATATTCATCAGCATTAAAATGAAGCATATTTTTCTTCATACATGTAACCAAGTCTTAAGAGGTATTATCGAAAAAGTACTAAATACTTGCATGGAGGGTGTCCCATCCCATCCCCTCATCCCCTTCCTTTTAAGCCTTACTCACTCTGCAAACATATTGACTTCGTGCTCCAGGGGAGAAGGTCTGGGAACGAACAATAGTGCTACTGCGAACAAAAGCAGAACCCCGTGGCCTGCGGCTAGTTCTCTCTTTTGGAAGAATAGCAACTTCTTCAGGAAACAGATCCTCAGTGTTAGTTTCCTTATCCACCTAAAATTTCAATGAAGGAAAAATTTTTATTTTTTCCTCATTTTCTCTCTCTCACCAGAAACAATGAGACATTTCAACAATATAAAAAGTAAACAATTTTCCTGGCTAACTATGTTAAAGTTTTAATGTGCACTGAGAACAGAGGATGAATCACTTCATTTCAAAAAAAGGTTTTAAAAGTAGGTAATTTGAAATTATAAGAGTACATTTCAGAAGCCTTTTCTGGAAGAGTAACAATTACAAGATGCAGCTATAATTATAACTGCACAGCGCATGGAGTGCATTTGGCACTGGCAATTGGGCAATAACCAAGCCATCACCTGATCTCCAGCTCCAAGAGGTGAAAATGGAGTCACCTTTCAATAGGCAAGGTGACCCTGAACCAAGCAACCACCATAAAAATGCAGGAAGCCAAATCAAGAGAAGAAACTCAACAAAAGGGACCTGAAGACTGTTGAAACAATACCAGAAGACTAAAACATTCAGACATGGAGAAAACATAGGCTACTCTAGCACAGCTTCCAAACTCAATAGGAGGTATGATTTCTAAAGACAACACAAATGGCTTATGTTCCTCTACTTCAGTGGAAGTGTGCTGATTCCTATTTATTTTCAATGTCTCATGTCTTGAATACAAAAGGTTTTAAACACATCAGTTTCAGCAGAATTTTTCTGAAAATTTCAGCTGTATCTATTTTAACACTGAAACACCAATGCAAGCCTTAAAACATAAAGCTTCTTTCCTTTCAGTTCCTTCAAAAATTCTTATTTCTAAGAGCACTGGAATCTGATAATGATCCTTCCTGTTGCAATTTCAGATCAACACAGACTTTGATATGAGTGTGTATTTACAGATTAGATAAAGGCCATAGTAAAAATAGCTTGCCTTTTTATTAAAAAAAGTAACCAAGCAAACAAAGAAAAAAAACCAAAACAAACAAAAAAACCCCCAAAAACTCACCATAAACAAAATTAATTACGTCCAGAAATAACTAGCAAGCAAACAAAAATCCCAGCCATAAAGAGGGCCTTTTTAAAACCTCATAAAGCACACTCATGAAGGCAGTGCTTATAGAGGGTTGTTAATGTCATTTCTTATTCTTTCCCCTCCTGATCACCTCGGACACAAACCCAAGGAGCAGTAGTTACACATTCTGTGTGTGCCAAGCAACATGGCAGTTTGCATAGTGCAGTGTCTTCTCTCATTACCTTTAGTGGTGGAGGCTGCATTTTTCCAGAACTGTACTGGCCTGCTGGAGCTGCAAACATGTGTCCAGCTAACGAATCCCCACAAAATGGCTCTGGATAAGGAGGACTAGTCTGGGTGCAATTACTGCATCCACTGTCAATAGATTCTGCTTGCCAACTCCTGAAGTCAGAACATCACAAGAATTTTGTAGGTATTAAAAAACTCCATATAATTATCCACCATATTTGTGTATTTCATTATCCAGGTCAGTTTATCATTTTAGAGTATTATTTCTCCCATCAAAGGACAACGTATCTCAATTGCATTTCTGTGGATGCAAAGTAAATACATTCCATGCCAAAAAAAGAACACAACACAAAAAAATAATAACCCTTCCAAATTTTCTTAAAGCATATGTTTTGGTCTTTATAACAACACTAAGAAAACAGTAACAAAACCAAATAAGAAAAGCAACTCATGTAACAAATTAGGAGTATTATGCATGACAAAACAACATTGTAATAAACACTGAAATACTAAGAGCTGTGTTGCAGATTTGCTGCATAAGCATCTCAGTGAATACCTCTGACATTTTTCCATTTCACCACAAACTATTTCTTTTTTTTGGTACAATGCTTTTTGCTAATCCATCACAGTGGCCTCCCTAGCAGTTTTGTTTCATACGATGTTTTCATATTCCCTAAATTTGATGTTTACATATCATCACATAACAGAATTTTTTGTAACACTAACAGGCAGCTGGTCTCAGAATCTGCTGTAGTGCAAGTATCACTCATATGTTTGAGGAGGTATTGAAACTACTATTTTTACCGTTCTGATATGGCTTCTGCCTGATCTTCCTTTCTTTCCATCTCCAAGATTTCCTCCTCTGTGTATTCCAGTTTTACTCTCTCTTCTGCCAGCTCTCTTTCAACTGCTTCCAGCTGGGCAGTGGTCCTAGCTAAGAGAGCAGTCACTGCATCCTGAAAGGTAAACCACACTTCAAGTAAAACTGTTAGAACAAGGCAATGTATTTAACATGTATTATTCAAAGAAAACAAAATGCAAACATGGCCATTTCACGTTCCTTAAAAAAAATTATTAAACCAAATCTGTCCTGAATCTTAATGATCAAAAAGCAAGTGGTATTCCGCAAATGTAATTCATCACAGAAACCAGGCACTTGTTCTCACTGTGGAGCATCACCTGCTATGATGTCCTGCCCAAAGCAGGGACAGCTTCATAGCTGCATCAGGTTGCCCAAGGCACAGACAAAGGGTGAAAAATCTCCAAGAATGGAAAGTGCAAACCTTTCTTGACAACCTCTTCAAACGCAGCGGCAAAAAATTAATGAGGTTTAGTTAGCTGAAGAGGAAGTGTGCATGCAAATACACAGAGCACTATTTCAAGTACCTGTCCTGACACCACCTAGCATTTAAAGATTCTTTTAAAATCCAGCCACTGCCACAAGAATCAATGTACCACCTGTGCACCACGGATGACAAAAAAACACCCCACAGGTCAAACAAAGTAAACAAATCACTTTTCAGAGCCATACTGTTTTAACTGTAGTTACATTTCCAGAAGAACAGGGAATACTTTCTTCACACTGGTTTTTGTTCTTTGCTCTCTGGGGGTCTGAACCAGTGAAGATCTGAACAGCGTACCAGTGAAGCTGCATCTCACCAGAACTCTCTGCATCAGTCAAGTTTATCTGAGCAATGCCCTGTAAACAATAAAAAGAATTGACCATAACAAGATAAACACACACTGCACAGAAGACACCTTATCATTTAAAAATTTATTTTATTCATAATGTAAAACATCAATTTTAACAAATACTAAGCAAAAAAACCCAGTTTTGTCCTGTGGTGTTACAATGTCTAACATACTTAACTTCCTGCCTCTTGCTTACTGTCAAGAAGAACCAGAGTAGTTAAAAAAAAACAAACCAAAAACCAAAACCCACTTAAAGTTGAAAACCAAAATTTCTGTGACTGATGTAGACATGTTTGTTTCAGCTGACAGCTCTAAATATTTCATTTTTAAAATCCTCTCAATTAGAATCTGATTTCTGTATTTGCTGAAATTATTTTAACAGCATTACTTTAATCTGGGTTTTCTTAAGAGAACTGTATTTTGAGATATTCTTCTGTTCTCAGAGGCATATTTAAAAGGGAAAAATACGCCATGTAAAGCCATGGGATTTTTTTCTGCCTATTTGTATCATAAGGTAGTCAAATGGGTCATAAAGTAATTTTTCCACTTTCCGAGCCATTTTTATATCTCCCAAACTCAGGTGAAAAAAAAAAGGTTTAATGGAGGCCTCCCACTAAGGTATTCCCAACTTTAAAGTAGCCCTACTCCACCAGACAGAGCTTATGTAAGACATTTCTAAGTGGTGTTGACCTAAATGAAAAACAGCTGAGAGTAAATCCATGCTTTTTTTCCTTCCTTTTTTGTGTATCAGCTCACTAGCTGGATGTAGCAATGATATTCTATTGGCTAACCTTCAATTACTGCTTTGGGCTTTATCTGGTTGTCTCTACAACCTGTTCATCCCTATGCTAATGGATCAGATGCTAAGAATGTTTTCATTTATATCTCTGGGAAAATAGTGTAAATATTGTTTTCATTGCTCACAAAACAAAGAGCTGGATGCAATGATTACAACTGTTAAGGCAACAGGAAATATATACAGAAGTATCATTAAACTCTAAGCAGTTAATAAGAAAATAGTAACAATTTTTAAATCACTATATTGTTTTTCCAAGATGAATGCTCCCTGGGACTCTGCTTAAAGAAGTGTGTAAAGGACAATGGAGAAGTTTTTGAGACTAACAAACCCACATCACTGAGAATGTTATTCTATGCCAGTGTGTTGGAGGCCACAAACACAGATGTCTTTTTACTTACATATAAAAAATATATGTCTTCTAATTATCTACTAGCTCTGGTGCAGTGTAGGAAAGAAATATGTATCAAACACTATTACATAGACATCAGAGTTGGAAAATGCTTAGGAAGTGTTATTTTTGTTTCAGAGGTAGAGAGTAAAGTTGCTTTCCTGTCACTAATATTGGAAAAAAGCATGTTGACTCTTCGGATGTTTTACACTGCATTTATTAGGCAGCTAAGAACACGTGCCAAAGAAGTTGTTACTACAAAGTGGACGACTAGGTACAAAAATCACCATCAAACACAATTAACAACTATCAGTACTGAAAGGAAGTATTTCACACCTCCACATCAAGATTTGGAGCTGGCTCTGAAGGATGAAGAAATCAAGGTGGGTCTGCTAGCCGTCTGTTATATGCCTGCTCTGATGTGTTTGTTAACAACTTGGACAGGGAATAGTAGAAGCATTTATGAATCTCTTGGGGATGTCAAACAGAGGAATCGTAAAATTTATGAGAAAAAGGATCAGAATTTAAAAGGATGTTAAATAACAGGACAGATGTTCTGAAATAAAACCAGAACAAACTGCAACATGCAAAAAGACAAACATTACACTCTAGAAGAATTCACATAAACTAGGACAGTGGGAATAACTGGTTGGCTAGGGCCATAAAAGATCAGAAACTGGGAGTGAAATAGCAATGCCATGTGATTGCAAGAAAGGCAATCACATTCTTTGATGTTTTAACATGAACTATGCATGCCAATCATGGAAAATAACAATTCCTTTATCTCAACATTGATGAGGGCACCAAGGAAGAAATAAGTCAACTTAAGGAAGAACAGTTTCAGCTGTAGGAAAACAGGAAAAGATCTTTCAGCAAGGGAGGGCATACCAGTAAAAGGCTGAGGGAATAGAAAGACCATTCCACAATTTAGTAAATATACTTCTTTATGTAAGTGATGTTTAGGACTGATTGACAAAATATTTCTTTTTTCTTTGTATTGTTTTCCTCCATTGCCTGTTATGTACAAATATTTGTATCATTTAGGATACATTCTGGCAGCCTTCTGGCAGATCAACATGCATCTGAAGGGTGGGCACCAAGTGGAAGGGGCCAATCTCTTTTTGCTGGTCAGCAGCAATAAGACAAGGAGCAATGGCTACAAACTGGAACACAGGAGGTTTCATCTCAACATAAGGAGAAATTTCTTTACAGTGAGGGTGACAGAGCACTGGAACAGTCTGCCCAGAGAGGTTGTGGAGTCTCCTTCTCTGGAGACTTTCAAAACCCACCTGGATGCATTCCTGAGTGAACTACCCTAGGGGATCCTGCCTTGGCAGGGAGGGTGGACTCAAGGATCTCTGGAGGTCCCTTCCAACCTCTAAAGTTCTGTGATTCTCATTTAGGAAAGCATTTAACTGATATAATCCAACTGAAATTGCCTATTTCCCATTTACGGCAAAAGAGGGCAATGATCTAATGTTTAAAAACCTACTGCTTCAGTGCAGCCACCTGAAGAAACTGTGGCATTGTTTCTCTCTTTTGAGCAGCATTAATACTCTAAAGTATGTAACCAACTACTGTAGACAAAAGGTATTTCTGACAAAGCTACACTACGAGAAAAAATTCCTACCGGCATTAATTTTTGCTAATTCACTAACAGTTGTTAATAAAAGTGTCCTAGATGTAGGTGCATTTGTGTCAATATAAAGATGATTTGCACTGAAATAACTATTGAGCTTCCCAGTGGAACCGGCTATACCAGTATAAAGCATTTTACACCAACAAATCCTGACTGTTCTTGAGACGTACTTCTCTTTCATTACATTGTAGTGCAAAAATTATAACATTGCCTACTGCTGACAAGACCATGGGTCCACTTCTGCTTATAAAAGATGCTACTAGCTTCGAGGTAGACTAACAAGCATTCTTGATGAGATTTGCTCAAATAAACACCTCTTACTCATAGTCCAGAATGACAGTGAGATGCCTGTACTTTTATAGCCGTAATAAAATTTTCACTAATCCATTTAAACCCCTCACTAAAATGGTAGCCCACTCCAAAATAGCCAGGACATCAGTCCTAAGGTAGATTTATTTAAGAGTATTTACATTTGATAACAGCTAAATTAATCCAACACTTAACACATTAAAAGTTAACACAATTAGCACATGCAACCTATTTAAATTGCTACATTTATTTGAATGCATCTGCATTAAAGTAAATATTTCACATAACCAAAACCTGTTTGGACTACTATTATCCTGCAACAAAGATCGATGTATCAGTGGTCTTCTTTGCCTACTAACAAGGAGTTATGCATGTATTAGAGTGCCACACAGAAACAGAAGTCTTGAGCACACTGTAGTACAAAATGTGTCAGATAAAGCCTTTGGGGAAGTTTCATTTTTACTTTTTTTTTTTTAATTAGTATTGTTTACACAATGCTTTCCTTCTTGCACCAACATTTAACAACAGCAGATTTTTTTTCAAATTTCCCCACAGCAGATATCGTAAGAAATGGAACTAATAATAAAAACTTAACCCTTTATCTATTAAATCCCACAGCACTGAATGTAAATCTTACATACATTTTCAACATGTCTCCGCAACATAATGGTACAGGTAGCTGTACTTTCAAGACTGCTCAAATTCTCCAGCTCTCACCTCTGCTAATTTAGCTAACCATCTGGAATACTTCATGTAATCTAAAATGCACATATTTCAACTTTTAAAAAAATCCTATCCTTTTTAGTAACAGGACTATACTATACATACATATGCAAACAGACACACTCACATTTGATTCTATCGGTACTTCTTATGGAAAAATGACATCTTTTTCTCTTTTTTTATCTTAAAAATTATTCCTCAAGTAACTTTAGTTTCTCATACAACATG
Source organism: Ramphastos sulfuratus (assembly GCA_013399055.1). Classification (NCBI taxonomy): domain Eukaryota; kingdom Metazoa; phylum Chordata; class Aves; order Piciformes; family Ramphastidae; genus Ramphastos; species Ramphastos sulfuratus. The sequence goes on along the minus strand of WBNM01031242.1, from coordinate 133,484 downwards.
GCTTTTAAGAAAATAGATCACTTACCAATAGTTCTTCTTGCTGCTGCTGATCAACTGAGCAGATATACAGCTGCAGTGATTTTAATTTCAAAACACTTGAATGCACGGGGATTCGGAAAACTTCATTGAATATTAACGGAGTTTGATATTCCAAGGCTCTAGAGCAGTAAGTGGTTGGTGTGCCTGACTCAAGTGGTGGCAAATAAACTCTCACATGACTGGGAATGGCAAAATAAACAAATAGCACAATTCAGACAAAGGGCTATTTTGCACTTCTCAAAATCAAGCTAAGCAAAAACATCAGTGTAACTTCCGTATTAAGAATCTGCTCCGGGATCTCCTTGTTAAAGGAATTTACTTTTTAATCCTAAGAACTGCAAAACTGATTTGGAGTCTTTTTTTTTTTTTTTTTTTTTAAACTAAAACTAATTTAATTTGGTGCTTAAGCAGAGGCACCAAATGGCACTTGAGATGCCCTGAGGTATCCAAGACATCTACGGGGTGCTAGCAAATATGGCTTAGACTCTATGGGAGAGCTACAGCCTTCTCCTGAGCTGAAGCAGCTGGAGGCCAGGTGCTATGCTTTGGTATTTCAAATGGAAACACATGTCTGTTCAGGTGATTGAATTGCTCTGTAAGTGTCACTGATCCATTTCTTCTTTCCACTCACTATGCATACCTTCCCCCTCCCCTCACAAGAAACTTAGCACAAAAGGATGGCAAAAGAAATCTGCAATTATTGCATCCTTCTGCCATTGTAAAAAACAAATTTAAATATCTGATACCAACTCATTTGAGACCCCAAGCCAAAAAATAAAAAGATCCACATTTTTAATCTGACAGAAAACAGCAGATCTACGAAGAGAAGTCTTTTTGTGTTCTTCCTGTCTTTGTTGCCTGCCCAGGCCCTGCAACATCCTACCTTTCCTTGTACCAGCTAACAGTTTCAGGCTACTGTGTTGTGAACCAGATGAGACAGTTTATCTGGTTTAAAAAGCTTTCCAAAGGGAAAGATGAAGCTGTTAGTAGAGAGCCTCTGTCACTCATTCAGTGGCTGGTTCAGCCCTAACTACTGACATCTATGGAAATAAAACAAGGCTCAAGGATTTTAAAAAACCCTCTATGTCAGAGGCTCACTTAAGTCGACTATATGGTTGTATGAATTCTTGTGCCACCACCACAGAGGGGTTGACACTGACAGGCAAACAGACAACAATTGGAAGAGATCACTATGGTGGAACCGTAGTGCTGCAGGGTGGAGCATCAAGTTAGCTAACTAGCTTCCCATGCTGTAAAAAGGGCGCCATCCAAACCCTCAGCTCACTGGCTGCTGCAGGTAAATTCACCCCTGCTGGCCCCAACATCTGATTCAGTGAATGTACAGTTGCATGTAGGTGTTCATTAAAATGGCTAAAAGCTTTTTTGATTTTGGCTGGATAAACTTTTTTGACCATTTGAACCAACTGATTTACTCTGCAGCTATGCAGTTTCTTGATTACAGCTCAGGTAGTTAACAGAAAAGGATGGACAACAGAACTGCCTTTTTGAGAGCTATTTAGATGCCTGACTGCCTGGATGACAGTGTCCAAACAAACACTTTGGAGTAATTTTTTTTTTTTTTGGTGACTCTGCTTTACTTTCTTCAGGTGATGCTCATTTCTCTTCCTAATCACAAGGCAGCATAACTGAGTACTACTCAATATTCACATTTTCCCCTATCACACGTCCCTGCAGTTACAGTGTAAACAAAACAAGGTATCAACACTAATGTACTAAGATATATGAAAGACTTCAACTAGAGGTTTGCGGGGTTAGCTAGATCAGACATTCTCAACAAAGATCAACTCATTCAGTGTCACTTTAACAACTCCCACAGAATGGCTGAGTTCACAATATGACATTATCACACCTCCATTTTCCAGTTTTCAAACAATCTCTCCCAGAGATAACAACTTCAATGTGTCAAATTTCTTTAAAACATGCTAAGATAGATATCACCAGGTAAAACAGTGTTCTATGGCAATACTGCCATTATTTAAGAAGCATTTATTAGAATAAACTAAGGAGTAGTCTATATAATGTGATTTGGAAAAAGCAGCACAAGCCACCGTAAAATAAAATTTTTTAAAAGTCTATTCTCTCCACTGGTTCTCGGCTAGCTAGTATTTGTGTTAAAATTATCTTTGGAAGCTGCTTCACAGATATTCAATTATATCTGTAATGGCCATAAAAGCCTGCAGATATCCTGGATGGGATTTTTTTGTGGTGGTGGTGTGTTTGTTTTGGCTTGGATATCTTGTGTTTTGTTTGCTTTGGTTTTAAAGATAAGGGGGCAAACTATCTCCGATTCATACATACATGTTGCTGTAAGAATTTGAGAAAAATTACACTAAGCTTATTCTAGGATATATGACAAGCTATAGAGAACTTGCACAGAAAATAGCATTTCTGGAATACTGCAAATAACAGAGAGCTTTTCTAGTCAGAAAGCATGGGGTGATGGAGGCACAATTTCAGTATTTTCAAACAAACTTTCCTGTGCATAATAAACACATAAGAACAGGGGTCATTAGAGACTACACTTGTTACCTCACCATTTTCACAGGGATTTTATAAAGGACACTTTGCATCCACATAATCGGTCCTTTCCTCATATAAACTAAGACATCCCATCTTCTCCAGAAATCACTTAATTTTGCACAAAAGCGAACAGAACTATGGTATTTATGATCGTGGCACAGAGCAAGGAATGATCAGACTGTGGATTAAACTTAAGCTTACATTTTGGAGTTTTCTTTCACAACTAGACTAGTGAAGTTCTTCAGCTGTAGTACATGGACTAACAAACATTCACTTCCACTGTCATGCCTGGAAAATAAATTTCCTGTGTTAGTCACCAAGTAGCAGTCTATTGTTTAACAGATAGAGATGAAAGACTAAAAAGATTTGAAGAATTTTAAAGCACCTTTTTTCTATTACATCTCTTACACAAATCAGAACAAAAGCAATTATAGTTATATACACTGATAACGGAACATTATTAATAATGTCAGCTAAGTAATAGAATTACCGGAACTAAGATAATTATGACATTATTTGGTTTGAAAAGAGTAACATTCTTTACTGTGACTCTTGATAGCGAAAAGGATTTATCAAATACTTTCCTTGGTGTAAGCAGTCACAGCCTATGCATGTGCCTGTGTGCACACAAACGGGTAACAATGCATCAGTTACTCTTTCACATCACCCTCAATTTTGAAATGGAACCAACAAAGCTGGTTGAGATTTTGAAATTCCAAGCATGGGAATTAATTTTTCACGCACCAGAGATGAGTCTGAAGGGCTAAGATACAACATTCTGCCTTGCACTGCTATCATCTGCCCTTCTCCATGCTATCCCACTATCAACAGCACCATGGCCTAAGTACAGGATTTCAAAGCTGTATTTGGGATTTGTATTTGTGTTCCTTCATCTATGACTTTCCTAAGGTAATCCTCCATTATCTGGCATAAAAACATCTCACTCATAGAGATATATCCCTACACCCATATTCACTCTAAGGGCCCAGACAACGAAAAGTAAATGCTACTGAAAATAGTAATGAAGGACCTTTTATCAGCCAGCATTGAAAGGATGCTGACCAACTGCAGTCAAGGCACATCCCCACCACGAAGTGGCACATGACTGACTGATCGGTACCTCCACTAAACTTTGGTTGTCTAGGAACTTCTTTAAACTATCTACTGCATCTAAGTTTAATAAAAAGTTAAAAGCCAAACCCAAGAAAAGTTGTGAGCAATTCCTGCTGAGTTGAAAGGGAGAAAGAGGAGTAACTACTCACAGAAATCCAACATGTATTTGCGGTTCTTCGTTACTGGCAGCATCACCATAAACAGGTTCTTCCAGATCTTCATTCCTGCAGGAACAGAAAGGACTGTAAACTACATACTGACTTAAGCTGCTAAAGCAGAATGAAATGAACATTTACTTTGTGATTTGTGTATACAAGCAATTGTTTGGTAATACCAGAAGTATGGGTAATAGAAGGAATTGAGATATCTATTTAAAAGCACACAGAAGCAATGATTCACAATTTTAAAATATGAGGGTTTAGAGTACTGCTTTCAAGATACTTATTTCAATATATATTCTGTCTTCCATTTCTCTTTAACGTCTTCAAAACTTTATCTTCTTCCCAGTTACCGTTTATTGTGTTAAAACAACTGTATGAAGTAACACACTTCCATCCATCCTTCCACCAATTGGTCAGTCTACACACTTTCAGATTTTCAGCAGTTCATATATTTGTTCCTTGCAGTTTTATCACACACTACTCAGAACTGTAATCCACAATCTGTAATATTTTATTTTATTATAGATAGTTGAAATAACAGTAGTGATTTATGGCTAATAAACTGAAAAAAAACCCTCTCTTTCAAGGGAGAACTATATGGTGTTTGAATGTTAGAGACAACGTAAAAGAGACTTGGCACTTGCGAAGATGACAGTGGAACTGCATGTAAAAAGCTTCTTTCCTTTAAAACACACAGTCTAATATTTTTATGTTACTAAGAATTAGCAATTTTGAAAGCTTATTCAGAAATTCACAATGTATTTTCTCAAACTGTGTGGCAGAATAGGGATATTTCCAGCTCACTATGCATTTATACACCTGACCTTTTGCTTAAAGCTTCAAACACGCCACTGTCACTAGCCAGTGAATGATCTGAGAGACATGCTGAAACTCGCCTGGCTCTCCTCTCCGATCTTCTACCACTGTCTCCTCGCAGAGTTACAGCTGTCAAGGAGAAAAAAAAAAAAATTAAGACAACATCAGCTTGAGACAGTTTCTTAAAAATTAAACAAGAAACATTTACTGTATCAAAACTAGCAGAAAACCAGCACGAAAACAGCTCATTGCCTTTTCATCTAATTTTAAGCTAGAAATTAAGATTACAATTGACCGGAGATTTTCTGTGGGAGAACGAAGGAAGGAAGTTTGTGGCTAACTTCTCTCTGACAGGACTAAGTATAAACCCACTGCATTGTTATTAAATGCTTTTCTGATGGCATAATCCCTTCTAGAGGAAGACTTAACATTCATTCAACCTATGTACACATGATACCCTAAACTTGTACGATTTACCTACTGAAATACAATAGGCTGAAAACAAACACAGAGACTAATGCTTTTAAGAAGTTATCTGATAACACAATGTGAGTTTTTGTTCTCATTTGTTTCCTAACACAAAGTCTCAAAGCACATTGTTTATACCATGGCATAATAGCAGCTTTTATTTACAGTCTGAGAGGCATTAGCAAAAAGGAGTGCTTTCCAGCTCCCTCAGACCACTGTTTTTTTCTTGATGAATTACTTTTGAAAACTGACTGCAGGTGGAGAAAGCAATATTCAATCCCTTCTTTCACCCTTCCCCAAGTCATCAGCAACACCAGTCACTATTTAAGTGACTCTGCAATCATTTTCATGTTGTAAGTATGTCAACAAAAATGTTACACATCAGGCAAGTAGGTCCAGTAGCTACCAATCCTTTAAAGTATGTGTGCAAACAGTAATAATGCTCAAGAATTGCATGGGTAAGGTTTTGACACCTCAATGATAGCTTCTTAATCTAAGGTTGTTTTCTTTTGAGTTCAAGAAACGGTAGAGAGAGTTGTGCAAGTTATGCCATTTCTTGACCATGCAATGAAGAACATCTACCAACTTTCTCTTCTGCTTAAGGTCCAATGACTGTCCTCAAAGCAGAAAAGCAACAGAAAAGAGAAGTCACTTGAAAAGTGGAGAAAGCATCTTGCTTCTACTTGGCCTCAGAAACTTAAATAGCAGGGAAACATTCACAGTTTCAGCTAACAGCATCTGGAGTGATAGCAGCACAGTGCACACAGCATAGGAGACAAGCACCAGCTGACATCTACAGCTTACAGCTCCCAGATGAGAACTAAACACATCTTACTCAAAGTAACAACTTGTTAAGTAACTTCATTACATGTTATTCTAAGGCCTCAAAAATAAAATGCTGGTACAGAATTAGTAAGTTTCCTTCAGCAGAATGCCAGCCTATGGCCTAAATCCCTCTGCAGAGCCCAGCCAAGGTATAGCTAATGAGACATCCCCCTACTCAAGACATCGAGACTTGAAGCTTAATAAATGCCCCCAAATTAACACAACTATACCAAAGTGTCTGACTAAGGTCAGCTTTGACTCATAGCAGGACTGGAAGACAGGATGCACTGAGCCCAGCAGTCCTGTGCCAGCTTGAGGAACATCCCAGAAGATGTTCCAAAAATCACACGGTCTTATTTGGAAGTAAAATTCCCACCTAGCAGAAGGGTCAGTTCTCTATCATTTTTGATCCATAACCTATCAATCTCCTCTCCAAAACAAAGAATTTAGCCATCTTCCACTAAGCAGGAATTTTTTCTGCTGACTGGAAACAGCCTAGTCTGCATTCATGTGTGTGCCTGGAGAAAGACCCATACTTTCTGCCACAGTATTATGCACGTCATGCAATGTACTCATGTCACCTGCGCCACAAATGAAGCCACGTTCAGGCTAGACAACAGAAAGAAAACAAATTGTATTTCATAGAATCATAGAAGGGTTTAGAAGGGACCTCTAGTCCAACCCTCACTGCAGTAAGCAGGGACACCCTCAACTAGATCAGGTTGCCCAGAGCCCTGTTGAGCCTCACCTTGCGTATCTCTATGGATGGGGCCTCAATTACCTCCCCGGGCAACCTGATCCAGTGTTCTACCAACATTCTGAAGAATTTGAACCATGCTCTCCTCCACATCACTTGCCCAACATGGTAGGTTTGGCTTCTGGTTGCCTTCCTTTAATTTTTTTAAAAAAGCATTTTAATTTATTGAGCTAACCTCTGTGCTCTGTCACTAATATTTCTGCAGAGTTGAAACTTGCACCCTGTGAGGGCATCTTTTAATATGAAAATTTCCCAATAATTTTACTTCACTGGAAAGAGGCCAAACTTCTCAGAAGTGTATACACCTTGTACAGAAGTGTTCCATAATTTCTGTACTAATTTCAAGAAGTTACACTGGGGATGACTTGTTTTTTGTAAATAAGCCTTTGGGTCACTCCTTTATGTGATCACTTTGTATAGATGTAGCAGATCAAAGACCTTATGAGCTCTCTCCTTTGGTGGTTTATGTTCCCAATTTGTTAGGAAGAAAGAATTGGTCTGAAGCACTAATATAATGTCACAAAAAATGACGTTATGATAATGTTGTAACTTGACAATGACTTGCTTGTTGCCTGCAGGCCATGGAAGCATTCAATAACATCTGGACAATCCCAGCAAATCTGAGAGAGATGCAAACACCAAAACATGTCCTTGATTAGAGAGGGGAGGGGAGAAAAAAAAAAAAGCCAGCAGGAAAAGTTGGTCAAGAAACACACATCAGATTTTGGTTTAAATAGAACAAAGCTTAGCTAAGGTTACAGACCTTCCAATGCTGAATGCTAAAGAATTGTTTATAAGTAAAGTTTTTAAGAGAGAAGACAACTCATTTTCTCATTTAAATAACAAAACTGGTGAACAATACATACGAATTCCCAGAACTACTGGCTGCCAAAGCTTGATAAACAGCAACCTGATTAAAAGAGTATTTTCAGTTGTCATTAGCTGAAAAAAAAGTGAACTTCAAAGGAAATAAGAAAATAAGTAACTCTAAAGCATGTTTTGCAAGCTTAGGAGAGTACAAGTACTGCACGTCAGCTGCAAATGCAATATTAAGAGAGTCAAACGCTTTCATAAAAACTAAACCAGGGACATAAACAGACCTCACCTACCATGATGCTGTCAGGCATTAATATGATATAATAAAGCTGAAGCTCACAAAACACTTTTCCCAGAAATTTAAATACAGCCATGAATACATTGTTTAGTTGACATTGCAAAAAATTAAGTATGCCATAGTGATCAAACAGATACAGCAAAATATCAAACAAACCCAAATGAAACAAAATCTCCCATTTCTTCACATGCAACTCAGAAAACCACAAACAAACAAACCAACCTGCAACCAACCAACACTTCATACAGAAAAACACGCCGGGAATTACAGGCAAAAACAGCACAATAAGTAATTTCAGGTCCACTTACAGTGCATTTTTCTGTTGTGCCGCATGAGAAACAAGACAAAATGAAAAGCACACAATGATAAATCATCTTTTAGATCTATGACAACATTTTGCAAAGAAGAGATTATTTAGGCAGTAAAAGGCACCTCAGCATTTGAAAGATTATTTTATGATGGAGAGGAGGAAATAGTGAATATATTGGTATTTTATTAACATTTCTTCCATTCCCAGCTATACAGATACACTTCAGGCATATTCCCTTCATTCACACATGTTAACATGTTTCACAGTGTGCCTCCGAGACAGGTTCAGAACAAGAAAACAGCAGATCAGCAACAGAACATCAAAACTGCAGTTGCTAAAGAGCTGCTTGAACTTACTCAAGTGCTGCTTCAGTGCAAAGTATGTGCGGTTTAGTCAATGCTAACCCTCCTGGCTCCCAAAACTTGCAAAAATTATCTCATGTTTTGTCTAGCGATGGAGCAGGCAGAAGATTTGTCGAGCAGACTCACTCCTCTTGCAGCACTGCATTATGCTACCAGACCATTGGGTGGCAGCAAAGCACACTGCGTAGTACCTTAGTGAAAAACTAAACCCCCCAACATCTGGAGGCTCCCAACCTGTGATATAGAAGCTTGATGCTTTACCAAATTCTTCTGGAAAAGAGTACAAAACCATAACAATTTCAATACTGCCAACTCCGACTTGAAAAGAACTGCATTATAGTTCCAAACCCACCAGCCTTTTAGTGTGAAATTCAAGGTAGTCATGACTCCAGACAAAGTAGTTTTAAACAATTGTTTTCAAATTCAAATATAAAACAAACTGAACAAACAAAAACCACATTAAAAATAAAGTCAAACCAAACCACCCAACAACAATAAAAAAACCCTAACTAACATACAAACTAAAAAATTAAAAACAAACCAATAAACAAATGAAAACGAACACACAAAAATACTCCCAAATCCCAACGAAAAAAAAAAAAAGAGGCAGCTTGGTTACCTTGGAACCGTGCACTCTTCCTCAAAAAGCAACAAAAAGCATTCTGTTGTACACAGAGAAATGCTGTAACCCCCTGGACTAGGTGCTGGAGCTGGCGGGATACAGGCGTGTTCTGCCAGAGGTTTTCAGAGAAATGTGAAATGGCATTGAAATGTGACAAAGAAACGGGAAAAGGAAAACCAAAGCAGGAACCTGCCCCTTATCCTATTGCTCCCTAGGCCCTTCGGACCAGGCCTTCACTTCTAGGAAACACATATGAGCTATAAATGAACTACTAACATAGTTTCTTTTACCACAGTGGGTGAAGACATGCTGTGGTCTGATCTGAGGTTTAAAGAAAGCCTCAGGAAGTCTTTTCATGGCACTAATTTAAGCACAAGCTTACATGCTGGTCTCTGGAATTCTGTTTATTTTGGTCTGAAAACTGCAATATGGGCACAAGAAATGTTTACATCTAGTAAATGTAAATTCTGCAACAGTATCTTCTGGCAATGCTGGTTGAGTTAAGAAAGAAGGTGAGTCTAGACTCAAAATGCTGTTAGAGCAATAAGAGACTTTTTTAGCACAGTGGTGAAATTTCGGTTTTTAAAATAAAAAGCTGAAAATTTTCCTTAGATACTGGCAATATTTCTTCTTATTATCAACTGACAAACAGAATTTTGGTAGGACAATATCACACATTCTCTGGTTATACTTCACATTACTCCTAAGTCCTGAATGCAAGACTATGCAATTGCTAACACAGAATTCTGCATATAGAAGTGGGATGGAAACTACAATCTTTAATACAAAAAACATTCTCTACTAATCCTTCTCTACTGGTATAGCTTTATTAGAAATATGAGCAAGTCAGTACACCAAAATGTCATCGTAAAGGAACATTCCTTTTTCATTTTAACAGCAGTTCTTAAGTTGATTGATTAAAACAGGAAAAGAGATTTCTCATGTAACTGTATGCTCAGATTTTTTTAACTGTGTTTTGGTGGGGGTTTTTTGGGTTTTTTTTTGTTTTGTTTTGCTTTGTTTTTAAAGTTTCTGTTTCCTCTTTTGATCTCTGCTGTGCCTCAGAAGCTTCCACCAATGCAAGAGTCAGGAAAAGAAAACTCAATAGTGTATGTGCTGTGGTTAACTGCACCCGTTTCTCTTCTGTCACCACAGAGCACAGGTCCTCCGAGACAACCACCCAAGTGGATGTTTAATTTCTCACACAGCCCCTAAAAGATGCTCCTTGGCTAATAAAGCACTCTACTCATGAGCATGGTGCACCGTGCACTTATGACTACCATGTCACTGTGGCTCCTACTCCACTGCAGAACTTAAGATGTGGGAAACCGGTCTGTGGTATATATGAATTCACCATGTGGTCAGCTGGCCTTCAAGCACTGTTGGCATCATCACCTCATTGCCTGGTTTTGTATTTGGGCTTCTCCCAGGGAGTTTTTTGGTATCTTCTATCTCCTCTGGGTTTGCGTTCCTTTCAATTATCAGAATAATGCAGGCACAATTGAGAGTGTCAGAAGTATCTAAACTATGCTTTGACTGATTTCCAATCCAAGATTGAAATATTTATTCCTTGATGCGCTACACTGCAGACAGCCCATGTTCCATTCTCTTTTGCCCACCCAATTCACGAGTCTTTTAAGATCTACTTGCAAAGCTCCCTCTATAGTATTTCACCTCTCTGCCTTAAATCTAAAGTTTAGGGGTTTGGGTTTCAATTTTTTTTTTAATTGGTTTGTTTTTTTTTAATAACACCTACCATGTGGTTTTTAACTGACAGAAGAAAAATAAATCCAACTGAGTAACAATTTCTACCGTGTCAGTTTGCTTATGTCTCTGAGGTTTTCTATGATAATGTGACAAAATAATAATGTCCAGAAACTCACCTCCACCAGTCTGGGCAACAGTCAGTTGTGGTCCCATTTCTCGCAAGCTGTCACTGTCCACAGGATAAGTGGACATGTGAGATGAGCTTGTTCCCTGTGCATCATCATCGCCCAATGCTATGGTCTGAGCCCTGAGCATTTCCAGGGCTCCCATGCTTGCCATTTCCTCAAAACCTTCTGACATCTGAGCCAAAGGAGAATCTCGAGATGCAGAGAGAAATGGGGTGTCCAGAGGCGAGCTTGGAGGGGACAATGATGACAAGGAGGAGCGTGATGACAGGGATGCCAGGGACTGTGGGGTATCCAGAGACCTCCGCTGCTTGTTGAAATTCGAGTGTCCGACAGTATCAGCGTATGGCACATCCTTTGTGAGAGACTCGAAGGGAATGATGTCAAAGCGTAAATGATGCCCATAGTCTGTAATGCCATCTGATTTCTCATACTGCGGAAGGCCGTAGATATCCGTAAAGCTGACTGAGCTGAGGGAGCCTCTGCTGGAGGCCAAGGATCCTCGACTGGAGGCCAGAGACCCCCTGCTGCTGCCAGAGGACATTGTGAGGGTGCTGGCTGACAGACTAGAGCAGGTAAAGAAAGAAAACAAAAAAGGCCTTTTCAAATATAATCAGAAACACCAGTGCAGACATAAAAACATCAATTCAGATTACACAAGCAGTTTTACATGCATTCAGTACAGTGACGCAGAAATAAAATTTGGCATTTCAAGGTCTAGCTCATGTCCCCTTACCCTCCCTGGTCTCAAACACAACTTTCACTGGAAGAGGGCAAGTGACAACCAAATCAGGGCCAATACCTGAAGACAAAAGGTCCAACAGGACTTTTTCCTCCAACATGTAATGTGTCATAATTTAGCAGAAAAGAGGTCAAATCTGGACCAGTGGACTCAGTGTAAATCCAGGAAAGGCTTGATCCAGCTTGAATTTATGTTAACCACGACCATAAATGTATCAGGGAGAAGAGGTGTGAAGGGATTTGGAAAGTACTAACAAACCGCTGTGTTAGCATCACTCTCACGGGTTTTTCCATTGCAAAGTAGGACACACGTTAACATGAATCTCATTCCAGTTCCTCTTCCCACTCTCAGACAGGGAGAGAAGAATAAAAGTGATGAAGAGATGAAGTGAGACACAGTAGGAACCGAGTTTTTGATGTTGGCATGGTGTTGAGCTGAGGAATCCCCAAGAGCTGCATCTAAAAAGGCAGCTGCAAGTGTGAATATGCAAAACATGCTGGGCTTCTGTGTGAGTCTTAGCACATTCTCATATTTAAATGGCAAAATTTTGTCATCTCACCAGGGATCAAAAATTCCTCCTTTGGAGAAGGTACCAGAATATTAAAACTTCAGAGAACTTAAAAGCATGTTATCTTCATATTAGTAAAATCAAAACATTATTACAGTAAGTTTTAGGTATGTATCCTCTTTTCAGAAAATAACATATAAAATTCCCAAATATACACAGTAATCTAGCCTGAACAACCACTGTCAATACTATTTATAAAACTCCATCAAAACCATCACATTCCATAAACCAAAATGTATAAATTTGATTAAAACTTAATTTACTTGGCACATGCACACAGAAGTATTAAAAAGTCAACTTCAGAGATTACTAATATTATTCTCTGTTACGGTTAAACTTCAAAACCTGCTGGCTTTACATAACTCACCTTTTTAACTGTGAGTGTAAATATGAGGTTAAACGAGTAGCTTCCTCTAGTTGCATAAGCAAACAATTTCTCTTTTCCTGTAAGAGTATCCTATAATTAAACACATATAGATTACTATTTTTCTTCATTATGGCAGTGCTCAAAAAGTGCTACAAGCTTTCTAAGTACCAAAAAACCAAAAATCATTGCATTGCAGTTTGAAAAAGAACTTTCACTGTTTAATGAGAAGTTTTAATTTATGCATCTTATAGGGAGCAATGGTGATTCCAGCAGGAACACAGAACCAAGACTCCAGCAGAATTCCCAGACAGGTGTCTCATTATATTTAAGCACGCAAAACAGCATCTTGAATATTAATGCACAACAAAAAACTGTTGCTGGACTTATTTTTTGCCCACTCTAATAACAAGCAGCTGAATTACTAAGTACCACCGCCACAATGCAATGAAGTGTACCTAGAATGCATTTGGTCACAAACACCTGTAAGATGTCTACCTTAAAATGTGAAATTCTATTAAATGCAAAATACAAATAATAGATTTTATCTATTATTATTGCATTTACTCCTTTCCTGAATTCAGAATTTAGTATTCTGGTGTTTTGTTTTTCCAAGTCCTATCACTGAACTTCAAAATAAAATCACGGTGGTAATTTGTTTTGTGCTGTGCATTTGTACACTCAAACCCAGTGCTGCATTCACAAGCTGGATGAAAATTTGGATTCTGAGAAATTTGGAGAAATCTTATTTGAATGCTTCAGACCTTCCTGAACTGCAATGACAGCTGGTAGAATTCAACAAGCTAATAGGCAGAGGGGGTGCAGAGGGTGTAGGGATGAAAAAAAAAAAAAAAAGGTGGATAGGGAACAACAAAACAAACAAACAAACAAAACAAAAAACCAGCCAAAATATAACAAAACAGGGAGCCCTTCTGGATGCAACAAAATGGCAGAGTTAGTTTCCATAAACTTTGGATGGTTAAGATATGAAAAAAAAGTATGTCTTTGTTAGCAGTAAAAACATAAATCTCTCAACTTCTTTGGCCTCCAACTTCATCAATTCATATGCTGGCAAGGGTCTGTACTGCTATGCTCCAGCAAGCCCACCACCCTCCAGGGAGGCTCCCTTTATTGCAACCACATGGCAGAAGCTGCACACTCAAGCACATGCAACACTGAAGATTGTCTCCTGCTCTTGTGGACCCCAGACCAGGTAAACCAAGTGGTGCAAAGGCAGCTGCAGCTCAGCTATGTAAACTTAATATGACAAAGGCACTAAACACAGGAACCAAAAGAAAAAGACAAACGGATGCAAGAAACTTAACTGAAAAGTTTGCAAGAGGTATTAGTATCACGTATTTTAAAACAAACTTGAGGATCTATGCTCTGCAGTCACCAATGCTGTGTTAGGTACCTGTGTTAAAGGGTGAGGGATGCCTCCACAACTAAGGCTGCCAGCCAATCGTACAAAACAAACAAACCAACCCAAAGTAAACATCATCCCCCCCCCCAAAAAAAACCCCAAACCGAACAAAATCCAACCAAAACACCCCAAACAACATCCATGCCCAACCAACCAACCCACACAAAAAAAAAGCCCAACCTCTGCCATACAGATTTCATGTTAGTTACAATCTGCATGTTAACTCCATGCCTTTAAAATTTGGTAACAGAAAAGAATGGGTAACATTTAAATGAGGAGGCTTCTTTGTGTTTCATGAATGTGAGAAAGTAAAATTAAAAAAGCATAACTGGAACTGGTTTTGGATATTCTTGAGCACAAAACAAACAACTTAAAATTAAGAGTTAAGCTTTCCTCTAATTCGTTATACAAAAATAGTGTGCCCTTCAGTATCATTCTAACTTCTATTCAACATTCTGCTAGCATTTGAAATATCAAGTATCACATTGGAACGCTGTTTTCCACAGCATGAACTACATGGAAAAATAGATTGGTCTTCTTGCCAACATAGGATGTACTGCCTAACATGAGAGCCCAAAAACAACAAGTAGAACTTACTACACTGCAGTGTATAGTGAGCTCCCTTTTCTGTCAATTTAAGCTGGAAAGCCAATATAATGGTACTGCAGAAACTGCAAAAAAATATAGAACATTGAACTGTGTGTGGGTTGGCTATGAATTTTGTTTATTACTGAACTTACTGTCTGAAGTAAGCTCTTTCAAAGGAACGGAATTTCTCAAGATACATACATAGATGGCAATTTGAAGTATTTTATGTGTCTTAATTATGTAAATATTAATCTTCTCAGACATCACATTAAAGCTGGTTCATGTAGTTTTCCCCAAACCTGAGTTTTTACTGCTATTTAAGAGAAGCAAGCCTGGGAAACAAGAATGAGTAATCGGTAACAAGAAGAGGTTAAGAAGCTTTGTCCATTTCTTTGGCTACAGGAGAAACTGGGCAACTTTGAAATAAACAGTGTTTCCCATCAATATGTTTTGGATGTTGTTTATTTTTATGTATAACTTGATATTTAAGTTTTCAAGAATGACTCTGTTTATTATGTTCTCTGAATGTCAGAGTCGGGATATGCTCCCACTGCTGAGACTGCAAATTAAAAGGAAAAAAAAATGTATACAAAAGGCAATAAACACTTAACTGTTTAACTTTTATTGCTACAAGGCAGAACCCAAATGCAGGAAATTGTCTTTGTTCTGACACTTCTGGTGATGAATATTACTCCACTTCAAAATAACAGAAAAATCTTTCACTATCCAGCTACTGTTATTCAGGTGTCTATTATCAGACAATACAGAGATTTTTTTCAAAGCATCTTTTGTGACTCTATTCTGATCTCTTCTTCCTACTTAGACTTTTTAGGTTAATTGAAGGAGAACTAACTAGTCAACATCACTCTAACTCTCCTTCAGAAACTTCAAGACAGGCAGAATTAAATAATGGCAGTCAGGAGCAGTCTCTTCCCTTTTTTTTGCAAATTGCTCTAAGAAGCAAACAAAATGTTGCTAACCACAGTGAAACTTCCTAGTCTTCCTTTGAAACTATCTGTGTGGATCTTACAGTAGATAAAAAAACAGTTTAAGTTCCCAAACCTTTCAGTGGCCCCATGAGCAGATGTTGCTCGAGCCCGCTGAATTTCATCCTCCAAACGCCTTTTTTCTTCCTCCAAACGTGCAATGTCTTCTGGGGATCGTCTCTGCTGACTGATGAGCTGCAACTCATGAAGAAGAGCCTCCTTCTCTTTGATGAGCTGAAGACGGTCCCTGTCCGCTTCAGCCATTCCTGGCCAAGATTCACTGTCCAGCAAGGCCAGCTGCTGTTGTATATTTGAAACCCTGTAAAAGAGGAAAAATACGTTTCAAAACTGAGAAGTGATAAAGAAAATTAAGAGGAAATATACCAAAAGGTGAAGCCTGTTGAATTCTGTGACTTTCTTCTCCATTTCAAAACAAAATTCAAAAGAGTTCAGGATGATTATTTGGTTTTGTGGGTCGATAAGTTAACTTGATTTGGTTGGTTGGTTTTTTTTGTAGTAGGCGTTACAGCCAAAAGTATCTTCTAATATTTCAATAGGATGAACCACACTACACAAAACAACAGCTGTAATTCCACAGTTGACACTTCAGGAAATTGTTCTGCTAAAACCAAATCTGAACTTTTTATAAATATTACGACGATCCCTAAAGCTAGAAATTTCACAAATGTTTATTTTGGCAAAATCAAAAGGTATCTAAGCATAACAGGGACAACACTCTTGTACTACTAGGTATTTATGTTTGTCTTACAATGGGCAATTTTGACACTTTAGAATATTACAGTTAAAATCAGATGTAATTAAGAGAAATTCTAGATGTCTGAATTTTGAATGTTTTAAAGAACTGTACAACAGATATACAGCTGTACACCTCAGTTTCACCTTCACTTTTTAAAGGGCAGCATTTAAAGTTCAGTGCACCATAAAAGATAAGTCCCTTTAAATAAATAATACCCTTAAAAGATAAGGCTCTTTAAATAAATAAATGTTTAAAAATACATTTAAAGTCAGCCATAAAAGTAGGCTAGGTATTCATGCCTTTGGTAATCTTTTTTCAAAAATATCTGGTAAGAAACAAAAGCTAATAACAAGCAAGGTAAAAGCACATAACAAGCAGACAGAAGATTCACAGAGGATGCAGAGTGTGGCAACATGTTTAAGAATATTTTAAAAAGCAGATATGACAAAGGTAAGGTTTTCCCCATAAAAAACAAAACCTCACGCAATGTTTATTTCATACTGATATCTGGATTTGGCTATCTTATTATCATGGGAAGAGAAATTAAGTATTAATGTAAGTCATTTCACAATGATTGCATTCATGTATGAATAACAACATCACTGTGAATTTTGTGAAACACGTTTACTCTCTCTTAGGTTTCATTTACAGCAAGTGA
Organism: Ramphastos sulfuratus; assembly: GCA_013399055.1. Lineage (NCBI taxonomy): Eukaryota > Metazoa > Chordata > Aves > Piciformes > Ramphastidae > Ramphastos > Ramphastos sulfuratus. The sequence continues at coordinate 116,378 of WBNM01031242.1, read as the reverse complement.
AAAACTTGGGTACTATGTTACATTTTAGTCTAAAGCAGAACACTTTATCAAGCACTTCAATACCATTTCCTCCCTCCTGCTGAAGCTACTGAAAAGCACCATTGTGAATTGTTACATATATTCTACATATTTTATGCCTCGGCTATTGTGCATGAATTCCAGATGCAACTTCCTGACGAACACCTCACCCCATTGACCAAGCGACAGGGCCACGAGAGTGAGTAGAGTCAGGACCTCTTCTCTAACACCATAGCAGCCTGGGCAGGGAAGAGTTTCAGTAAACACTCCCGAAGGCATACAGAGCTTGATTTTCTAGTGTTCAGTGCCAAACGAAACAAATGCGGACTCAAAGTCCTTTCAACAAAATTACAGAATTCAGGTACAATGGAGTTATCATAGCTTGGCAAGTGAGTGTCAATCAGATGAGCCCTGGCAATGAATTTGAGTGATCATGTTCATAAGCTCTTAAATAGCTTGTGGATGAAAGAAGACGAAATGTGGCTGGTGAGGTCTCTGGGTTGTTTTATAAGATGGCTGAAGGACTGGTCCCCTCCTTCATTTTAACACCCACAATTGTTTTGGTAACTTTTTCTAGTGCACAGTGAGCTGGTTAAGAGGCAAACAAATGCTAATACAGGCAACAAGGAAGAGAGAAGTACCAGCAGGCAAGAGGAGATGACGGGATCCCTCCTTTCAGTATCATTTAACTGAATCAGCTCGGCTGTAGAGTAAAACATCACCCTTCAATTCAAGAGGCTTCAATTTTGCCACCAGACCTTGCTGAGAGTGTGTAACTCCTTTTGTGCATGACATTCTAGTTTAAAGCTTGCTTTTTTCCCCCTCAGCTTCAGTTATGCTGATGCTTTGAAAGTAGGAAGTTGTTGTACAGTAACTTATTTACGCCATTATTAAAAGTACTGTTGTGGACAAGATTTGTATCACTGAAGAGTTCCAAAACCTGATTAGGTATTTGCTTTGATTCCTTTGATACTCTAAGCATTTCAGCTATTTCTCTTTCTCTCAATTTCCTTTTAAGCAAAAGGAAAAGCACTTGCAAAACACTGCATAATGAAGGAATCTGTTGGAAGGGGAACTTCAGCATCTGCAACCTGTACTTCCTGTAAATGAACTAAACTTTTGGGGAACTTTTGTGTTTGCTTTCCAGTGCAGATTCTCTCTGTATGCTAAGTTGTTCTGAAAATCTACCAGTTATAAACTTTTTAAAATTTATCTCCTTGGTTATGAAACATCCCTTAGGCTTTTATGGCCTCACTCACTGCAACCTAACAAAAATATCTAAAAGGTCATACTCACTTTTGCTATAAACACAATTAAAAACAAACAAACAAACAAACCAACCACAAACAATTTTTAAGCGTGTTGTATAATTACAATTTGTTTTCCCTCAACACAAGCTTTTCTTCCCCATAGCAATAAATGCATAAATAAATCTCACCATACTTATCCATGCCAGATTTTACACCTATAGTACACCAGCCACACTCACTGCTGGTCTGTTACAAAAAAGTGTCAGGTTTGCGTTTCCAGACTCAGTGCATATATTCACCTTTTGAATACAGGCTGCAATTTGAAGGGGAAAAAATACTCTTTTTGAAGTCTTTGTTGTTCAAACACATTTTTTCCTTCCTACTGGGTATTTTTAAAGATATTACTTCTTAAATGTAGCCACTGTAAAAGACTATTTTTGTCTGGCCTAATGCCAAACACAGGTCCCTTACCAATACAGCTATTTAACACATTCCTGGGGAAAAAACAGTTAATTTTGACCCATCGACATTCCAGGCATTTTGCCCATTCCCATCCTTGCATAACAAGTGCTGAGAAGTTTGCATTCCATGCTCAAGTAGGTGGTATCAAATGACTGGTTTCCTAGGTAGGACGACTTGCTGCTTATTTCAGTATTTAAAAATTGCAAATGGAGATGAATGTAACAGCTCCTGTTAAGCAGAAAAGCAGGAGGGGCACCGATGGGATAACAGAAGTTTAACCTGGTCTTCTTAACTAAACATTGATTCAAAATAACCCTACTTAACCTTGTCGAGTAGGGTTATTGGTTGGACTTGGTGATCATGAGGGTCTTTTCCAACCTGAATGTTTCTGTGATTCTGTGAAAATGGCAAGCTTGCCCTGAAATGGCCATACTAATGTACCTAGAACGGTGTCTGGCCCAAGATAATTTGCAGAGGTAGCATGAGGGTGAAGATGAGTACAGCCAGGAGTTTACTACACAAACTACATCATGAGGGCAAAACAGTATGTCTTTTTTAGAGTTCACAGCACGTCTGATTGGTCATACATCTACACAGACCTTCCCCCTTAGACAAAATGGGGCAACTCTTTGGCTACTGGAAGTATCTGGAGAACCTAGAAGATTTTTTTAGTGTCTAGAACCTCTTATCCAAGAGTGCTAGCTACCTGAACACAACACTGATGAAATTATACTGCTGAGTTCAAGAACATTTCAGTTCAGAAGAGGTTATTTATTAAAATATAGCATGAGAAGTCAGACTGAAGTAAAAATCACAGTCTGATTTGCAATTACAATTAACCTCATGTTTAGACCATGACAGGGATTATGAACAAGGCAGGTTATCTTGATGAGAGAAATATCTGAAGCATCACAAGGTCTTAACTCATGCTCGTAAAAGGGACAAATTACAGCTGGCAATTCATAACTTACAAGTTCTGATCCTTCTTAAACATTTTTTTTTTCAAACTTATTTTGGTTTGATTTTCCAGGGATATCAATATGCCCCTAAATTTAAATGCCTAGACTTCTGGGTGACTTATCAGACTGCTCTATAGCTAAGGCTTTCACTATCTACAAAATGGGAAGACTGGTGAGCAGTAATCAAAGGAAAAAAAAAAAAAAAAAACCAGTTTTGATTTGGAGGAAAGTGGTGGCTAAGATCATACAATTAAGCAGAGATGATCAACATAAATCAGCCCAGCTTATTCTTTTCCTTACGTTTATAAAAGGATTATAATTGGACTCATTTCTCAGCCTCTTCAGGTGTCAGGGAACTTCTCCCACGTGCAATACTCAAAGGTAGTGGCCATGGAACTGAAGACACATAATGAAGGGTGTAAGAACTTGGTAATTTTTGGCATTTACAGATCCTCTTGAGAGTGGACTATGATTTACACCCAAAGAGAAGAAGGCTAAAGAAAGGGGAAGAAAGAAATGGAAAGAACAAGAAGATGGGGAACTCAGCCAAATGCTCACAAAACCTCTCCAATGCGTCTGCTTTGGCTGTTCTTGCAAGTATGTGCCACTGTGGCTTTGGCGGATGAGTATGCTCTGTAGAATATCCAGTTTTCCTGGCAGCCCAGTTCAGTAACAAGGAGGTCTTAAATTGGCTTAAGATGCACATAAAACCTTTAGAGTTCACTGGCATTTTGCAGACAAAAATAGGCATTCCCCTTTAGGAAAACTGCAAGGCCTGCTAAAACCAATGAAAGGGAGGAATTATTGTTTTCCCCCAATTCACAGGTAAACTGGTATACAGAGAACTTTAAAAGACAGTTCAAGAGCATGGCTCAACATCCTTTATAACCCTAAGAAAAAGTTTCATATTTAAAAACTAACACTATGAGATTTAAGTTTAGCTCACCTGCCTGAGACAGGTATTTATGTGATATCAAATTGTTTCATCCCTAATAAGATTTTTGGATTAGTTTAGCAGAAAAAAAAGCATGCAAATCCCCCAAATTTCACCAAAAATTTGGTAAATACACCTTGAAACCCGCCTACACAAAATTAATTTCAACAGGAAAATACTTGACTGTGTTACTGTATCAGTACTGGAATACTGCTATCAATATCCAAATAACATGTATTTTGCTGGTACAAGCACAAATGGAACTGACATGCTGCTTCTTGTGCTAGTGCTTTTAAAAGCCCAACCGAAAATTAATTTTGGTAATGAGACAACAAGTTTACAACAAAGTAAACATTCGGCAACTACAATGAAAAAGAGAACTAACATTCTTAAAAGGAATGTGGAAGTGTTAAGCATAGCAGAGGAGGAGGCTATAATAAAACTGTTGACAACTACTGTATGATTCAAACAACTGAAATGAAAAAGAACATATTGGAGTTCAAATTTATAGAAGGCATGAACAAATTACTGGGTTTGCACCCCAATTAGAAAAGCTGGTTGAATATGCTTGGAAATATTATTTCATTAAAGTTGGCTACCATCAGACTGGAAAAATCAGTTATGCACATTTCAAAACCACAGGTACAGATCTTGGAGGGCTAATTCTTCATCTATTGATTACTACATTTCACAGGATATGAGGTACTGCAGCAATGACATTTCATGATAATTCGCTAATATACTTCACATAGCCATTACACTGAACTGCCCAACTTAAGAGTTATCAAAGAAACAATTTGCTTTTGATTTCTCTTTCTGTGAAACAGTCTATTCAGAAAAGTGCTCTAGGGGTACACTTTCCAGTGTGCAAATGCTTTCATGAGAGGTGGTCTCATTGAAATAGCAATTGAAACTAAAAACTGTATTTATCCAGGCAGCTCAAAAAGACCGTCCTCCTTCTCTCCTCCTTCTCTGAAGGGCCACACTGACAGATCTGAGAGAAGAAATTTCATGGAAATAAGGTACAGTTTATTTAAAAATAATGGGGGGGGGGGGAGGAGTAAAAAGCAAAAGACGTTATGTAGCCTCTCTTCAGTATGACTGGTTGACTGGTGAGTTAAAAAATAGAATTTACACACCTCCTCCCCAGAGCCTAGATCAAATACAGGAAAGAGGACCTCTTCCCCACCATGCTGAAGATGTCAGAACCCACAGCTCACATAATCTGAAATACTCATGGGAAAAATTAAATTGCAAATTACCCAACTTCCTTCCAGAGGGAAACTGAAGAGAGAGGGGAAAAAAAAAAGTCAGTGTGAACATCTTAATTTATGCAAAGGCCAAACAACTCAGTAGTTAGGTATTTTTTTTAAGGAGGAATTAAAATCTAATTATCCTTTATGAGGGAGGAGATATATTTGTGCAATATATGCCAACTTTTCTACCATCGCTTGGTCTCATCTCCTAAATTCCTCAAGTTAGTTTGTTCAGAAATCCCAACACCGCATCTCCTTGCTCAGACACCATATACAGAGAATATATTTTTATTTTTAAAGCATCTTTATTACAAATGGCAAATATTCTGCTCATATCTAGAGCTGTATGATCTTCTAGAGATTAACAAGAGTGACTAAATTGCAAAATACTGCCCATCAATTTGTGGGGCTTTTTTCCTGCTTTCCTCTAAGGGAACAGACATAATATTCTCCTGCAGTATTTTTGAAAGTCTCCCCTTAAAACCTGGAAAGACAACAGTTTAGCTGTTGTACTCATTTGCTGTAAGCTCCCACACCCCATCTGACAAGCAAGTAGCCATAATACACTGCTTTACAGTTGCGAGATACTGTAGCATTTTAATTTTCTACTTTGTAGATTTTAATCCATCACAGCACATTCTGTCACCCACACTGTGCAGTAACAGTAGATATTTCACCAGCCAAGGGAGAATGAACACAAAGATATTTAATAGAGACAAAAGCCCTACAGAAATGCCAGCAAGCTCAGGGGAAGGAATGCATGATAAATGAAGAATGCAACCACGGAGATAACTGGTAGGGGCAATGAGCTTTGTGCAGTTCCACTCAGAAGCTGAAAGATGATTACTTCTGTACAACATACTGGGCAAAAATAAGGCTACTATTTTAAAGCAACTAATATGCTTTTGCTAAATAACAGACTATTGTCAGATCTGCTATCCTGGTACAGCAAAACTACCCTTACTACAATTAGCATTCTCTAGTTGGAAGGTTAGTTACTTGGATATTCGACACTTCATAAACATCAAACCCCATCTCACTTCTGAAGTTCAGAAATACTGCATTCCACACATAAACAAATGTTTGTCATTTAAACTGAGAAATACTTCTGCTATTAAGGAAAAAAAAAAAAGAAAAAAGGAGAACCCTACAAAAAAAGCCAGCACCACACAATCCTCTTCCCTGAAATAACACCCACAAAGAGAATTCTTTTGAAAAAGATAGAAAAGGTATGTCAGAAAAACAAACTACAAATGTTTAATACAATCTTCACAAAACTAGTGCCTCCTCTAAACTAAAAATATAAAAGTAAATTCTATCCTTCTTTTAGCCACTGTCATGAACCCTTAAATTATCACTATAATTATTAAGTGATAAGGGTTAAAGTCTGTGACAAGACACTGATCAGTTTCTGTTCTGCCCTTTTTCCCCCCATTTATTAACCTTCATTAGCTAATAGGCGCTGGCATTCACCTGCAGAATTTTACAATGCAGACTTTTATTCCAGTTAGAAAACCTGAAGATTTAGCTGTGTATTTCTAACATGCTCACACCAATTAAATTTTTTAAAGCTTGTATTACATCCAAAAATGGGTAGATTTTCCAAGAACAACAAAATGGTGAATTGCCTATGAAGCTTCCAGTCCTTGCCAAGACATATGACAGCATTATGGTTTCCCCCAAAGAAAAACTCACTGTAATATGAAAAAAATTAGGCCAAAGTGTTGATATTTTTGTAACCCTTGTTCTGAGAGATGTAAAAAACTGGGAAAACAGGCGAAGTTGGAAAGAAATAAGAAAAATCCTACCTTAAAAAAATAAATCTGAGTTTCAAAGTTAACTATACAGACTCTTTTAAGTGTCAGTCAATTTTAATAAAAGAATGTTCTGTCAGCATAAATTGTAACAATCATATGTGCATGAAATTACTGTGTTCAAGTCATCTACATTTATACTACTGGCTTTAATATGAGGAAAATAGGTTGTACGAGGACCCACTAAACTATACTACTAGATAATATGTTTTAAGTAGTACTAAATGAAAACAGATTACTTTTACAAAGCCATGAAAAAACACTGCAAGATTGACCTGCACATAGGAAATGCTTATGATAAGCGATTAGACTGAAGGACTTACTGGAGAATTAAAGTAATTATTTATTAACGCCTATTTATTTTCCATTTCGACATCTATTTTTATGTACTTTTGTTCAGCTATGAACATCTCAATTTATCTCACGTGAAGTTCTGCATTCTTTCTTCACAATGAGTTCACAACTTCAGTATACTGAACTCAGAAGACAGGTATGCAAAGCTCTGAATATACTGACAGACCAGGCTGAGGAGTGCAAACTTAAGGACTGTTTATACTGAGGTTTTAGAAGGGGAAAAAAATTAAACCAGTTCCATTAAACTACTGCAGTTTTGTGTTTATACTAGCATAGAACAGGGATGACATTTAGCTTTATCTCTGCAAATGAGTATAATAATCTTAGGATAAAAGTATTATGCTTACCTAGGTTTTTATTATCTGAGAACTACTTAACAGTAAGCAAATTAATCTTCCTGAAGACATTGCAGCTAAAGGGCTGTTTCCAGTTCTGTTTTGAAAACTTTAATCACAACAGTGCGAGGGGGGGGGAAGGGAGGAAATCAATAAATTTATCTTTAATTACCTTTTCTTGGCCTCTTCGTACTGCCAGTTCAGTCTTACTTTGTCTACAAGTCTTGTTTTGTCATCAAACCCAAACTTTTGCAGAGTAGAAAAGCAAAGAGAGGGCAGGGAAAGAGAGAGAAATGAGAATTTTAAAACTTTTTTCATCACAAAGAAAGGGATAAATTAGTCTCAGTCACTGTATTTACTAAAAAACCTCAATGCTTTAAGTAATAACATATAAAAAATAATTTCATACTTTAGAAATACAAACCTGGTTTATTGCTAAACATACAGAAGATACAGGAGCCCTTTCAATAAATTATGATCCTAGAAATCAAGGGCTAGAAAATAAAATCGCTGATGAATAGTCAAAGCTTTTCAGCTTTATCCAAGCCTAAAACATAAAGAGTGTTTCAACTGAAATATTTTACTCCTTGATACAGCTATTCTATGGACAGTTTAATTAGAAATAATTCAGATTACATTCCGTGTACTGTGATACCCAGCACTTAAATCACTACAGCATTTTAAACAGTACTAAAAAAAAACCACCCCTTGATCATTAACTTGGTCAGCAGTGAAAGAAGACAGTAAGAGGAAACATGGGATGATAAATGTCTATAAATAAAAAAGTTATAGTTCAGTAACAATTTCTAACCAAATATGGAATAACATCCAAACTACAGTACTAACAGGTTACAAACAGGTTGTCTTCTTGCTGTGTTGTAAATCTCATCAACAGAAGAAAAATGTTTTATTGCTGAAGAACAGCTTAGGCTGCCACAGTACTAACACAAGCTAAATCTTTATTTTTGAATATACAATTCCATTCACACAGAACTATTCCCAAGGAATGTCAATAAATTCTTTTTAAATAACACATTTAAAGGTGTATTTGAGCACAAAGGTATAACAGACTAGATCAGAAATTTTATTATTTGTTATTATCTTAGATACAGGAAAAGAGTAGATGTTTGGCCTACATCTTCAATGTGTATGAACAACAGTGACAAGCACAACAAAACCCAAGATTTAAAAAAAAAAAAAAAAAAAATTTAAAACCTTTATGTGCCTATAGCTTCGTATATACATTCCTACTATCAGAACACTAGCATCTCATGCTGTTTGTTGCACAATCAGCAGGTGTCTGCTGCAACTTCAAGCTGGTTAAACACTTACTTTGTTTCTACATCATTACAAGTTTCAATGAGTCAGAACTGGTGACAGGAAAAGACATCCATGGACACCTCAACAAAAGCTGTAATTCAGAAATGAACCTGTGGTGACCACAGTGATACCATGGGAAGTGCTCCACTGGGACACTTGAGTCTGAGAGCTGATTTTTACCTGTCACTGACCTGCAAGCATGTCAGTATACCCCTGTGCCATGACCAAATAGCAGAACCGCAAAGGCCACCACTCAAATGATCCGGAAACAACAAGCAAACAACTCCCTCACCACCAATATTGTTTTAGATTTTCTGTTCTGTTACAGCCAACATCTCTTGAATTAAACCAGGAAATAGCAACATATGACTAGAGTAGAAAAGCAGCTTCTTTTCTACAGCAAAAGCCTCACATAGGAACACATACTTCACCAGTGATGTCAGTCTGAGAATAAGCATCGCAGTGTTGTTGAGGTAAACAGGAGTCACTGAGTGAACTCGAATTGTGCTGGAGGTCCTGCAGTGAATCTGTAATACAACAGCTATTCCTGAATCCATCTGTTAACTTGGCCAGGCTCTAAAAAAAAAAAAAAAAATTAGAAAAAAAAAATTTTTATCACTTTTCTTAATAGAAGACAAAAGGAAAAGAAAATCCATTTTAGAAATACAGGAGGTAGCTTACCTATAAAAATTATTTCAGAAAGTAAAATTCATTGTAGTGTTAATAACATGCAGAAGCCTTGCTCTGTAATAAAACCTCTCCTTTTAAAAGATGCATGTAACATCAACAGCTTTTAAATCACTTAGTTTAGATCTATGACTATTTTAGCTTTTGTATGGCTTACAATCTAGCAGTTGTCAAGTTTCAGGTTAGCTGACAGGGAAGACAAATGTGATTCACTTGCCCTTTTACCATCTTCTGCACAGGTTACATTCCTTAGCCACTACTGCTATCACATTCAACTTGATGAATACCTTGTATCAATTGTGGGTTTTTGGCAGCAGATTTCACCTTTGTGGCTCTCTTACCCAAAGTTCACATAGTTAAGACATATTTTACATTTTGGGTTAGGTAAGGGACAGCTCTGAAATGTCTACACAATGACACAAACAGTCAGAGTAAACCAATACGTTAATTAATCTTTAAATGGAAAGAGGAGTAAGACAAAATCACACAAAATAATAACTTGCTTGGTAAGAGAAGCGTGGCAGTCAGGTTCTTAAGACGCCTTAAAAAAATTGTTAATATTGCTTTTATTTTCTGACTGTGCACTCTCTCTCTTTCAAAAAATACAGACAATATAGTATTAATTACAAAACCACTGGGCACACTGTCATTTATGATGGAGACCCTAAGCATTACGCATCAAAAGGAAGTTTTTTTTAAAAAGGCGTAAGGTTCCCTCACCGGAAGATAAATTATTTTCCATGTAATTTGATTGTCCTTTATCACAAAAATTTGAAAAGTTGTATCAATTTATAAGTCAAAACATAATTAAACCATTTGGTTATAAAAATACATGCAAAAAGCACATAGTAAAAGCTCTCCAAAAGTCCAGTGTCTAAATTACAGAATCAGAAACAAATCTGAAGTACTGCTTTGGGAAAAGGCTAGCCCTGAGGAATTTCAGAGACTGACAACTGGCGGTTTGCAACAATTCCCGGTTATTATTGTCCGCATGCAATTGCTAAGAGACTTCTCAGTCTTCAAAGCGCAGTTAGAAAAGGGTAACACATCAGTGCTGCCTTTTCTTACAACAAATTCAACTGACAGAGTCAAGATGACAAACTTGTGTAACAGCAGCTAATTGCAGCTCACAGGAACATCAAGACCACTTGGAAGATGTAAGTATCTAGTTTCAGAACCTGGTAAGCATCCATAGGAATTGCAGCAGGCCTAAAACTAGCCAGAAAAAAACCCAGCTTTTTCCAGTGGCCTCCGTTTCCATCACACAATGTCAACTACTTTGTTCTCGTTATACATCAGTCCCTTCCACAGGCCTGCCTCCACCAAGGGTGAAAAAGGGGGAAAATACCCACCCTTGTGTAGGAAGAACAAACCAGCAGGCTCCCTAGCCACAAGCGGTGGGGGGCAGTGCTCCTCCCTGGCACCCTCCCAATCACACTTGGTCTTCTGTCTGTTGCAGAAGGGCAGGCACAGACATAGCACGTGCTGCTCCCCTTCAGTTCCTGCTGGTACTACAAGATATGAGCAGGGCTGCAATTTTGCTCCTGGGCCTCTCAGGGACAGAGGACAGTGTAGAGTGATGCCAGACGTGCTAGCAATAGGACATGGCTACCACATACTTGCTGCCAGAAGCACAATTGTCTTGGGTCCCCAAAAAGCCAATTCTTCAGCCACCTCCCAACTGCACTGTGCCGCCTTAGAAGGACAAACCAATCAGCTTCTTCTCAGTCCTGAGACACCAAAATTTAATTTTAACTTATGTTGACAAGAAGTTCCTAGCTAGTGTCCCTTTATCCTCCACGATTTGCTGCAAAATTAATTGCTCCACTTTATGGCAAAAAAGAAAACCTAAGTATCTTCCACTTTATGAAAACTGATCTTTCTTCCTCAAAACCTACTGGAAATCACCAAGTCCTTCACTAGTCTGCAACTATATGAAGGATCCCTAATGGCATTAAAACATGGAAATAATAATTTCAAATCACAGCTTCACAAATATCAAACATTTAACATGTCCTCTTCCTGGTAAACCAGAGCCGGTCACGAAAAAAAAAAAAAAAAAAAAACACAACCCAAAACCAAACCAAAAAACACAGAAGATTCAGACAGCCAAAGGTTTCTCCCAAATCAGCTACGTTCCACCTGACACCTTTGGCTAACACGTTACAGGAATATGTAGCACCAAAGAGCCTCAAGCCAGGAGCCTAAATTTTTGCCATTATTTCAGCTACTTTATGTACACCTGGTGTTCTTCTGATGCCCTCCAGCATGTCCTTGGCAGGTAACAAAGGGCTGCTTGGCTGCTGGCCGAGCTTCCTACCTGGACACAGTTGCTGAACCCTCGATATTACTTCAAAATTATGTAACATTTGGCAGGTGGCAATCGCCAAGCAGCATCACCTTAACTTGCATGTGCATATGCAACTATGTTGTAGGGTAAACATAAATGCTTTGAGTACTTCTAGTCAAATGAATGAAAGCATAGCCCCCAGCAATCCTAACACAGAATACTACCTTAGTTAACATACTTTTAGACCAAAGTAATTTACATAAACTGCTATACATAAACTCCTCAGATATATGGAAGAATCTGTCTTCCATCTGGGGTTTATGGATTGTTTATGGCAATCCCACAGAAACTGCCATACCAGTCTAACACACAGATGTGAAGTTCTAGGCACAGCAGCCCTGGCCTACCCAAAGTGAAATGAGCAGTTGTTTCACCATTGTCTGTTGTGGCAATTGATCTGAATTGGGAGCTCTCTTCCGCTTACTATTTCAGTGCAGTTCCTATCTAACCTACTCAAATGGAAAAGGAAAAAAAAAGTCGAAATAAATTAAAAAACACACCTACAAACACCAAATTCCAATACTTCCTAAGGATAAAGGACATTTCAAAAGTATGAAAGGAATGCAGGGAAGAGAGACACACACACTGCTTTCAGAAACCTAACCACACACCTTGATTACTCAGTATTATATAAAAAGTTCACCTACTTTTTTGGAGCAGTGACACTGCTTGTTTGGCTTTACTTGTAACCACAGCATCCAGTTTAAATCTGACCACTCTCCTCTTCCCTTGTCTCTCCCACATAGGTCATTCCAATTACCATATTTCTATGACAGCTACAATTTTCCAAGCACCTACACAAGACTGAGTCACTCTGACTATGTTTAGTTCTGTTGCTTACATTGGCCAGATTTAAATTAAGAAATCATATGAAATTGTCTATTTCCTTTCTCTAAAATAAATCCCCTTTTGTCTACACAATACCTCGAACTCCTAAACAAAGTTTTTCATAAGATACCTTGTCTCATCAATAACAGCTTTAAAATGTAGCATTTCTGAAGACAAAACAATTTCAAAACTGACAGAAAATTAAATGTCAAATTCTAAACTCATTAGGAACACACTTAAAATAGATCTCCACTTGTTTGATAAAGTTAAATAAATCCCTAACAATAGTTTTCAACTAATCATGAAAAGGTAAAGCACAGAGAAATTTGGTGACAACAAAAATAATCTAAATTTTGTTGGTCAAATTCTTTTTTAAATGAGCAGAAAGCTGGATATTGTAACAGAGCACAATTAAGTCAGCAAAAATAATTTTTGCAGTCATTAGTTTTTGTGAAATATGGCATTTGATCTGTTATTACAATTGCAACAGCACATGCACAACCATTTTGCATGCTAGGTCTCTGTGGAACAACTATTTCCTAGATTCTCCTGGACTATACATCTATAATCGGATGCTGTCATAACAGACTGTCATTCATTACAAAAATGACAAATATTCATGACAAAAATTACTGATATTCCCTGTATGTTATGTAGAATCATGAAGAAGGATAGCAGCACTTTTGATTTTGATTTTCATTTCTCATGTGCAACCTCTACATTCTGGTCCTGCCAGCACTGCCCAATCCTTGATACTTAGACTTCTAATTTCTCAACACTGTATTTAAAGAAACTGCAAGTACACTTCCATGTTGGTTTAATAGATATAATTTTCAAGGCATCCCAATGCTTATCATTGTATTTAGTGCCACTGAACACTGAAAATGTAAGGAAAAGGTAAAAAAGAATTTTTTTTAAAATGTAATGGGGGAGTCAAGACAAGGCCGCTCCAAGATCTCACATGCAGGTCTTTAAATTACAGGTTTCCTAAAATGTACATCACTGCATCCCTGAATCAATGCCTTTCTAATCATGTCTTGCTAGCCAGGCATGTGGAAGACTGAGAATCACTTTAAAACTTGGCAAACACAAAATATCAAATACGCTGCAAGTTGCCAAGGCAGAAACTTTTTGTAGTGACTTAAGTGCTCTGTCTACTTGAACAAGGATTTGTGGTCCATCAGCTGACCTTTGGGTAATACGCTGGAAAATTGAGTAATTGTGTAACTATAGAAATTTGTTATATGTAGATAACGAGCTACCCATTAAACAATAAATACCCACAAAAAAACCGACACCGAAAAAAACTCCAACCCCCCAACATAATCTAAAAAAATCTCAATGACCCACAAGCAAAACACTACTGCTGATAAGACCAAAACAAAATGTTTGAACGTCAGAACTAACTTAGTAGGATCTAAAACTTTAGGTAAGGAAGATGTCTTTTTTTTCTATATAGCAGTCTGAAAACTGCATGAAGAAGGTCATCCTTGTCACTCCCTCTGTACCTGCAGCATATTTAAGCAAGTCTATACTCAAGTCACTGGTGGCAGAGGCTCATGGCTCTTAGATCAAGCTCTCATTATATTGATAACACAGACACAGCAACTGAGAGTTCAGGGCAAGATGTAAGATCTGTTCAAAAGATAGCTCACTACTCAGGCATGTATTTCTCCTCGATCCTCATTCTCCAATTCATAAAATAATTTAAAGCTTGCATCATTTTTTCTGTATACTTGTATTTAATCATACTGCAAAGGTTTTGTGAAAACATGCGAAATTAACGTGTGTTAATTTGGGTACTTAAGAGGAGAGCTGGGGGCAAAAAAAAAGAACTGCCAAAATGTGGCACAGTGACGCAGAGATCCAGATCTGTGAATTTTTTTTTTCCTTATAAAAGGAAAAACGTAGTAGAAAAAAATTGGTAAAGATATCAGCACAGGAATTCTCAGTCCAACTTTGTTACAGATAACACAAAGAGACATTAAACAAAATAAAAAATTAATACTGCAAAACTTGAAAGTAAATGTAGCATAATTACTCCATAGCAGGTTTTGATGTAGTCAGCAGCAATGGAAAGCTACATTCAATAAACACACTGATCTAAACTTAGACTTGGATGCATATGAACACATATGTTCACAACATAGACAACGACTACTTACCTCTTTGAGGGTGCCTGCTGTTGGAAATTACCAAGCAGAAAAATCAATTTAGGCTACTCCACTTCCATATTTAAACTTGGCAACTCCAATGAAATAACAAACAAGAAAATACAGGGGTTTACTACTTTTTAGCAGATCTTTGTTGAGAAGCATGTTTTTTACCTGCATAAGGTCCTGCCTTTCTTTTTCACCTGTACATATAGCTTTCTTTATGGTTCGGAGCTCACTCATTATAGCTTGTGCTTCATCCAATCTATAATTTGTATGAGCACTTGACATCTTTCGATCAATCCTGTTGAAAAGATTAAGACAAATTCAGCAATTTTCACAGAAATTTGCAGACCTCTTGTAGATTCATGTACCACTTTATTTCCAGGAACAAAATGACAGCTTACTTGGAATTAACACAACGTTCAGTGAAAAGTACACTATGAAAACAAACCAATGCAAATTTTCTACCCAGGTTCTTCAGAACCAACAGATTTCCTGTTTTTAATGTCCTAATACGGAGCTTAATTACGAGCAACGTCTGTAGGCTATTTCATGCAACAAAAGTAAAACCAATCTAAAACTAATCCACAGAGTAGTATCTTCATCTTTTGAGTTATTAGCAGTCTAGCTGCCACATTTTCCACGCAGTGCTACACACTGCAACATCTCTTTCAGGACTTCTATCTCATCCTGCTTTAGACATTTCCAACAAAGGCATTTCATGTTCTTGGGAAGGTATTTTAAGTCTTAAAATTTTATTGCAGATGTTTTCCTGCCATTACAGCAGTCTTTGGATTTCAAAAGCACACTTAGCAATCAGCAAGAGTCCTACTCACTATATCAAGGTTGAAGTAGCACTAACATTCCCATCTCGACATAGAAATCTCCCATCTTAAGTGGGGCATCCACTGGCTGAGTTTTCAACTTTTTTTTCCAGCAGTTTTCATCAGTAAAGGACAACGGATTAGGACATAGAGTCCTAGTCTAGCATATGATCTTAATTCTTTGATTTATAGATAAAGAACAAACCCATAGATTCTGCAGAACTTACTGGAAAATCATTTGGTCTTGCATTTATAACAACCAGCTGGGATTTTAACAGGCTACCCATAGCAATTAGTGAAAACTCCATTAAATTCCTGTTAAAACATTAAAACCTCAATTTGCTTGTTAATCCAGCATAGAAAGCATGCATATAGAAAAAAGGTTCTATGTGTAATGGTTCCTAAGCCAATGCTAAGAACTAACATCTCCAGGAAAAGGTGTCTCTGGTTAAAAGAATCAAATATAGAACATACATCAGTCATTACACAAAACATTGATTTACAAAAAGATGTAGTAGGAGAGGGCATCCTATACATATATGACAGGAATACTCAAACTGTTTAAAATACTGAGAATAAAAAGTTTCACTCTAAGTACTACATTAAGCTAAGAAAGTCAACAACTCACCATGTTATGCAAGTTAAACATAATTTACTTAAACACCACTTGCAGAAGATTACTTGCTTTAAAATTAAAATATTAACATGAGAAATCAAAAGGCTTGAATTAAAATCTTACAGTTTTACTGCACAGCTCACAGTATTTAAGGAAAAAAAATTTAAAAGGCAGGTTGCGTTTGTATGGTTTTAGTTTGGTTTCTTTCCTGACAATTTGGACACAACACGAAATAAGTTTGAACCTCGAGCTTTCTATTTAAACACAGTTTTCCCCATAGTGCACAAGAAAATATACAAGCCATTATGATTTGTGGTTCAAGGACAAGAAAGGACTTAAATGTCAGTTGGGCTTTTTGGTTTTGTTTTCCTTTTAACATGATTGCATCTTCACTAATTTTTTGGTTAAAATCCTGAAAAGATTAGATAAAAGCATGGTAAAACAACTAATGCAATTAACTAAAAGTTACAAGAAAAAGATAACACATGGTTTAATCCGAAGGTTACCTTAATGTTGAGAACATAGATTCCACCCACACATCAGACCTGAAAACGCCTTCTACACAACTGCTCATTATACTGTTTGCCAGGTCCATGGTGGCATTTCAGGAAAAGGAAATTATTTAATTTCAACCATATTTTTGTCCCATTACCCACAGTCATATTCCTGGATGTCACTTTGGAACCCAACTTATGAATCGATAGTTGTTTAAGGAAAGAATCAGAGACATTTCTACTGCCAGAAATATTTGAGCTTAAATCAGTATTGCTGTCAACCCAAACTGATTTTGGTATTTTACAAAATTAGTTGTTATTTATTGTCTGTTAGGTTTTTTTTCCTCTTTTCATAAAGCTCTAGTTTGGAAAACCACAATGTTAACAGGAATCTTCCATTTCACTAATGGAAAACAGCATGACACAAGTACAGATTAAACCTTTGTATGAATAGAAAGAACATTCGAATAATACATAGCAGTATGAATGAAGTACACATTTTCTGAGAAAGACGTTTCTAGGGTACACAGACTATTAATATACTCTCAATCATTTCGGTCCTAGAGGGCATTTTCTATGTTCCTCCATTTTCTTCCACACGCTTTCAAATACACAACACGCCCCCAAAGCTCATTGAAGCACAGGTCTGTAATTCAGTTTAAAAAAATCTAATTTCAAAATCTTTCTCAGCTCTTTTTACCCTTTTTTACTCTTCTTACTAGTCTCTAGTTACAAATGGTTTGATCCTTATTTCCTGTCTGTCCCAACTTCGCTCAGTGTTCATTCTGCTCTCACAATCAACTGGCCAAGTTTTCCTTTCCTTTGTTTCTAACTGCCTTCTTCCTCCAAAATTCCTGCCGTGGAGCAGAAGGGTCACCAAAAACAGAGGGGAGGAGAAACTGCTCCTCATTCTCAGTCCTGGCTGACAGGTCAGAGGAAGAAGTTTGTCCCAGGATAGGCTCATCTTTAACCCTGTAACTCTGGACTGTAACAGCCCTACTGCAGCACAAAGGCACCTGCAGAGGCTGAGGAACACTGTCATGCAGAGTGCTATCTTTGCAGGCTTTATACAGTGAGCTCTAGAAAGTCTCCAGTGGGCAAAGGCTGACTGTGATGTCCAAAGACTTATCAAAATGTTGCCACATTTGGATGAGACTGTAGAAAATACATTCCCAATAAAAAATACTGACTGTATTGGAGTTATAGAGGAATTAGAAAAAACTCCTCTAAGTTTTTTTGTGGGTTTGGTCGTTTCTTTTTTTTTCAGTTCTCCTCAAAGACAGCTAAGTCATTTTACTAAAATTAAAAAGAACAGAAAACAAAATACAGTCCAAGGCAGTCAGCACACTGGAAAATGTCAATGCAAAAGATTTGCATTTAACAAAGGCATCTGAATCAGACAGCAACATAAAATGATGGAAATACTGAGTAACCTAACCACTCTTACCATAAAATTTGTCTTCTCTCTGAGACCTATACCCAGCAGAGGTTTCACAGGGAGTCACATGGCAGCAGGTTCTGATACCTGCTCATAATGCCATTCTGGTCAGACTTTCAAAGCAAACACTCAGCCAGATGTAAAGCCCAAAGTGTGACAGCTCCTAATATTGTTCTTGGCTTACACTTGAAATAAAGCGAAGAACATGGCTTTTAAAAAGCTGAACAGGATGCATGCCATTCTCAGTTTGGCAGTTACTTGAAGATTTGACCTAGCAGAAGAAGGAAGAAAAATTATGCAGACCAAAACTCTGGAAAAAGTAACAAAATGGGGAAATGTCCAAGACGTAAGAAATTTAACCAAATAAGTAAATAAATGGGGAATTTTTTTTGTTTGGTTGTTTTTTTTTAAGAAGGAGCAATGATTTTTGTCTTAGACAATACACTTGCTTTGTGGATATGCAAAGACTAAAATACTTTGGTACTGGAATGACCCTTCTCACCAACAAATAAAAGGTGCGGGGCAGAGATCACCCAGTGACAACACAGAGCACAGTTAGGCTTTTAGCACTGACTACACAAGGAGGCTAGAGAAATGTCTATCTTCAGCTGTTAGCATAAGTACTCTCCAAATTGGCTCACTTCCTACTCTAAGCAAAATACTCAAACAAAGCACATATCTCACCAATAACGCAATTAAAAAATTACTTCAAAACACAAAACAAAACCAAACTCCCAAGTCTCTGGTTCACAAGTGAAGCCTACAGACAGTAGAGCTCAGCAAGGCACGAACACTGACAGAAATTCACTAAACAGATAACACGCAAGCAAAACACTCTTCCCAGCTTCAGCAGGCAACAACAAATGCCATCCAGTGCACACCACCACGACAGAAAGTGACAGTAGCAACAGCAGCAGTGAGCAGCACCAAAGTATTGAGCTGTCACACTTGAACTTTTAAACTAGATGACCACTAACTAATCAGATATGTATTAAAATAATCCACCTCTGGAATGTCTCTCCTCTATCCCCATCTTGGAGCATGGGCAACTTCACTTGGGATAAAATCCAAGACTAACATTTGTGTTCTTAATCATTTGCAGACTTTACTTTTCAAAAAGTTGCACTACTTTGCTGGTCTGTCTTTAATTAATTATATTCATTAAAACAATCTTGAATTTCAAATGACCTTCAAATACTTTCATCATCTTAGTCAAATGGTTAGTCCTTTTATAAAACAACTGAACCTATACCTTTAAAATAACCCAGTAATCAGGAGAAGGAAAACGAAATAAAGTAGAAAAGGCAAAGCAATTCTTACTCACTTAAAGAAAATATTTAGGCCATAATTCTAAAATATTAACTATACTTAAAATATTACTTAAAATGTTTGCTGTTTCAATATACTGCGTGCTTTATTTTACTAATTTTCAGCTAATAGTGCACACTAACAACTCCTCTGACTGGCTGTAAGTGCTTTGTGTAGTCAATAAGAATACACATGTCTGAAAATCATTACATCTGCCAATGAAGGATTGTGGTTGAACATTTTTTCTTCTCCGAAGCTTTAAAATGTTTTATAGAACAAAGAGAACATTGCAAGCTTAAAAACAAAACAAAAAAAAAAAAAAAAAAGGGGAAAAAATGCATGAGCTACATCCTCTCATTTAAAAGTAAAACCCGAGTATCTCCTTTTTTATAATTTTGTTAGCACATCAATCAGAATCAAAAGTTTGAAAATAATCTAATTGCTCCAGAATTCCTACAACTTTAACAGAATTCCTGAAGCAAAAGTGTGCACCCATGCTTTGTAGCATCAATGCAATAAATCCAAAGCTTCATAGTATTTCCACAGATCCTGTACCTCTGCTGCAAAACACATTAGACATGCAACAGCTCCGACGTTCTCAGGAAGTGCCTGCATTAGGCAGTTCTTTCACATGCATGCTGGAAAAAAGGCCAAAACTTTTAAATGTGTGGCCACATCCAAGGCAAATTAAAGAGCTGTTCAACACATGGTCTAGCCTCTGGCCTTGCTGAACAGATCTGGAAGTCACAATAACCTGTGTTTACCTGTCCACTTTTTAAACAGCCTAGCAACCTCTCACCCTATCTGACCAGGCATCCCACGCGTGTACAGGTGACTAAGTAGCGCACAGATGGAAGTCACTCAGGGACTAGCAAGGAGAGGGTCACCAACAATAGTTCACCACCTTTGCCACCACTTAGTATGAAGTAACCACAGCACAGGCTAATAGTCCTAGAAGCAGTGGCGAATCACCTGGAGCTACCTTTCCTCATAGGTTGGAGACAGAGAGTCATTTATATACACTCATTCTGCACATGCAGCCAAACAGAAGGCTTCACACACCATGAGATTTACAGTACACACGCAAATCAGACGTACTGTGCAGATGGAGATGGTCTTGACCAACAGGTAAAAGGAAGAGGCAGTGCTGTGGTGTACAGCCGTGAGAAGCACTGTGCCCCAGCAAGGAAGCCTCAATATTGTTAACAGGAAAATACTGCATGGTTCTTTGGGCTGTGCTCCAGGTGGTAAATATCTTCAGAAAATCTTGGAAAATCTTTCTTAAACTTTAATTCCACCTTGACATTTTTGGGAAGAGTTAAAAAATAGGGCCTATAAATCTGTTTTTGCAAGTGGATCTATGAAATTACCATTCCAACCAATTCTGCCCAATCTTTCTTCCATCATTTCACACTGTCTTACCCTGCATCACTATCATAGCAGAAACTCTGAAGCAAAGCAATTAAGAGGTTTCAAACTCCTTTTTTTTTTTTTTTGGCAAAACTTTTCTATTAAATTCATTCCAAGGTGAATAAAGGGGGAAAAAAATCCCTCCACAAACTCTTAACTTACTCTTGCAGAGTTTCCACTCCTTTTTCCTTATATTGCAGCTCCTGCTTCATCTGTGCCAGTTCTCGTTTCAGCCTAGAAAGCTGAATATAACAAAATAATTTAAAGTAACAATACACAACATAAACTTTTATAATAAAAGTAAGATTTTGTATTTGAAACACAAGTTACACTTTAAAAACTGAAAGTAATAAAGTTATCTTCTGCGGATTTTTTCCTTTAAAATTTGCATTAAATAACCGAAGACCTTCTGGAATATCATAAGACATAACCAAATAGCTGTCACAACATTAAACCTCTAAGTTATACACTTCTTCATCTATTCTACTGGGTTTCTATCTCCAGTGGGTTATGCTAACAGCTAGCAAGTTTCAATCCATGTGATTTTTCTTCTCCCCTTGTAGCGGACAGACACCTCTTAACTGTCTTAAGTTGGCTAAAGAGTTGAAGACTGAACAGAACATTCAATCCTGTTAATTTTTCAACCTGGGAAAACAAAATCACTGGCAACAGAACCGTCCTCTGTCTCACAAATGGCAGCCTGGTTTTATACAGTTATTTTCATATTGTCCTGGCCTCTCAAGCTCTCCATGAATTACCTTGATCCACCTAGCAAGCATAAATCAAAAGTAGTGATGCCTCTAAAAATATTTTTGCGGGTTTATGAAAACTGTTACTAGAGAAGGTTGGGAAGACCTTAAAAGAGTGCTAACAGCACCAAGAATGAATGATCTGCAAAGAAACAGCCCCTTGCCCTCCAAAATTGACAGATAACTGAGGGCAACAGCAGGACTGTCCCGAGTTTGGCTAAG
The DNA here is from genome assembly GCA_013399055.1 of Ramphastos sulfuratus. Lineage (NCBI taxonomy): Eukaryota > Metazoa > Chordata > Aves > Piciformes > Ramphastidae > Ramphastos > Ramphastos sulfuratus. The sequence continues at coordinate 94,594 of WBNM01031242.1, read as the reverse complement.
ATAAGGTTAACTTTTTTCACAAGAAGTTGGGAGAGGCCATACCCAGAATAGCAGCTGAACCAGCCAGTGGGGTATTCCATACCATAACCATCTAGATAGATAGATAGACAGATGGATGGATAAACAGACACACATACAGGGGAGCTTGCATAGTGGGTTGCAGTGGTTCTCAGGCACAGAGGGTTTTTTTAGCTGGCAGGCATCGGGTGAGGATGTCACATTATATATTATTCAGTTTTATATGTTACTTCTTAACTGCTGCTGTTATTGTTCATCCGCCCTTTGTGGATGAGCTCTCCTTATCTCAAAACTTCCAGGGTTTTGCATTTTGCTCCCAGTTCCTCTTTCTCATCTTGCTGGAGGGGAAGGGGTGAGGGTGGCAGTTTTTGTGAGCAGAGGAGTGGGTCTTGGCCCCAGCTGCGGCCTGGATTTAAACAGCAACAGGGAGGAGGATGGAACGTACTACAGGCAAATGGGGAGAAAGGAAATGTTTCAGCCTGTGGTAGTGAGGCCTAAGACTAAAGCGAAGAGTCCAAGGACGGGCAGGTTTGGGAAAAAAATACTCTCTGTTCTCAAGCTATCAAATTTAATACCTTTACTAAAATTAATCCAGAATGTTCTTGATTTTCACACATATGTCAATAAATGGCAAAACCATTTCTATAAAAAAAACAAACCCAAACAAACCAAACAACAAATTGAAATGAAAAAAACAAAACCCAAACGATAAAATGCTACCAAAAAACTTTTAAAAAATACTAAAAAAAAAAATGGAATTCTGCATATCCATGTGTAGTAGAATTTTATCAGGTCTACTCCAAGAATGAGGGTCTTCACAGCAGTTCTGGGAATGCAAAAAAGGACAGTGTCCCATCATCCTGCATAGATTTCCCTTTCCCACTGCCTTTTCCTCAAAACTCACTGCACCACCTCACTCAAATCGCCTCACTAACTCTTTCAATACTCACCAAAAGTAAAATGAAATGAACAGTGCATCACTAAACCATGCACACACTTACTAGTGCATATTTTGTTCTATTACCCAAAACAACTGAATGCACACATTCTGTTGAACAGGTTTTCCTGTGCACCAAGATAATTCTGTTTGAAGATGCAGGAACATAGAGAAATAGGGATAGAAAATGCAGACCTTGGTGATTTTCTTTAAATATTACTAAAATAAATAAGGCTTATTTTCCTGTTGTGAATACACTAACATTTAAAGTATGCAAAACAAGCAAACCCAAGTCAGACTGTAGTAAACATATACAGACAGAATAAATGCCTTTGAAGGGTGGTGAACGGGGTTTATTTTCAGAGGCACTCCTGTGAAAAACCGTTCGCTACAACAAAAGTGGAACACTATCCTGCAAAGATAAGTATTCTTTATTTATTTTGTGAACTAAGTGCCTGGTATGTTAAATCCCCATTTCAACCATCAATAAAATGAAACATACAATTTAGAAATAGCTTCCAGAGCTTAACATTACATGCTTTTTATAATTGTTTATGACTGCTATATCAATTTGCCTGAAATCAATGTGCAGACTAGCTCTATGCTAAAGCAGCATGGGAGAAATTCAAGAAGTCAACATTCTTTGTTCTACAAAGACAGTACCAAAAGCATGATTCTAATTTAAATGTATGTGTGTAAAACTGGAACATTTTTATTAGAGAACTGCCTATCACTCTCGGAAGGCTTGAATTCCCCTACTAGAGGAGCTCTGGCCAAATCAGATAAAATGTTTTATTTCACCAACAGGCCTACTGAATTGTGAACAGATTTCCAAAACAAAAAGGCTAAATATCCAATGACATCCATGGAACCTCACTGAAAAATAGGTAAATGGGAAAAGAAAATATAAAGATAGCAAATTTGAGGTGCACTCTAATCCAGAAAGATTCTGGCTACAGAGTGTGGCTTCCTGTGGCAGTTTGCACAGAGTAAACAACTTCTGAAAGCCCGGTTGACTTTGCCTCCAACATCAGTGACAACATTTATGCTTGTAACATGGAAAAAGCATTACTTTGCAAGTCACTGAATTAGAGTAAATATAGACTTCCTTTAACAGAACAGTAAGTCAGAGTAGAAAAGCAGCTTTTAATGTTGTATGTCAAAAAATGCAGCAACATCCAATGTAAATGCTACAGTAAAACAAAAAGCACATATGCCTCCTCCTTTCCCCGTGTCTAATTAATATTTTTACAGAATAAAAAAAAGATTACTCACTCTATCCCGACGGCTGGCTATTTCTGCTTTAATCTGATATGGGTCATACTTGGTATTAGCTGAAAATCCAGAGAATGCTAAACAGATGGAAAACAGCATTTTACATTATTTATTTTTCTGATTTAATACAACTGCTAAGATGTGACACTATTTAACAGACTACTGCATTCATTCTTTGTGTTACGGGTTACTACTAGATTTTAAAATAATCCTCTGCACTAATGTACAACTTGGATTGCCTGAATATTTTTTTCCCCAAAAAACAACAATTGAACGTAGCAGCACTGAACACAGCCTAAAAGCAAGCAGTTTCCGTGACAGGACAGTAGCATTTAATGATACAAGCAATCTGTCTAAGATGAACAATTGTTAACTGCTTCCTAGGTATTTTGGATTAACAGTATGATAACATAATAAAACTATTGTCAGAATAAAGTTCAATCAGCTACAGAGAGAAGCTGCCTCCTGAAGCAACAGCATAGGGAACCAACATACAGACCAGCTTCTGGCAAGTAAGTCCTAACACAGTGTATCTTGAGTCAGGCAATGATTTCAAGCTGTGGCATTACAAGCTAAAGCCTAGACAGATGAAGTAAAGCTCCTAGAGGATAGGCTGACCAACCATGATTTATTGGGTGAGCCATTCACAGCAGTGCTGCCCCATGAAAAATGCCTGGTATGTGTGTGGATGAGGCTGTGCTGTTAGACCTAGCAGCCTCTTGTAGAGCTGAAGGCCACTGTTTTGAAACTCATACCCTTCTCTGCATTGTACTGAGCTTTTCGAATCTCCAAAGAATACTGCAAGGCCAAAGTCATGTCGAGCATGCAGGAACTTGCCAAAATGAGTAGTCATGCCTGGACTAATTCTCTAAATCCAGGATTTTCTATGGAGTTTTTCTTGGTTTTTTTTTTTTTTTTTTTAAAGCAGTGCTGAGCACAACTGAGTCACAAAACTTCTGCATGGGCACCTCCCTGCCAGCCCACAACTGCTTAGCTCACACCACCTCCCACTCATGAGCACACAACGCTGAGTCAATGGCAGCACCCACAAGCAAAGAGAAGGAAAACAGTTTGTGAAATTTTAGCTCTTATAACACAACACACTGAAACAACAAGTGGTGGAGGCAGAAATATTCATAATATAAAGCACCCAACTTTGGCCATTGAATTGGACTTGCATTAGAAGCCTAAGATTTCTGTCCAACAAATGGAGTGGAGGCGTTTTAAAACAAGTGGAGAAGCCTTGGGAAATCCGGAGTTGACAGCATGATTAATCCCCAACGGGATTTTTTTTTATATGTCATCTTATTAAATCAGCCTATCCCATTTTCTTAAAACCAATGCATATGACCCTAAATCAATATAAACTGTATTAACACACCTGTAGAAAATGTAAATGTTTTTCACCTCAAAACAAGTAAAAAGTTTTACTTAAGTGATTTCACAGTATCTCATTCTCAATTTCACAGGTACACTTAAAATCCCCACAATTATGAGAAGACTGAGAAACCAGAAGTTAGACACAGCATTTGCATTCATGCTACAGATAACCTCCGATTTTGTCATTTTCATTCATATTTTGTTGCTGTTTCAGCAACTTGTTCTTCCAAGTAGTATTATCAACAGAAGTTTCTTTCTATATACTCATCTAAAGTCAACAAAGCATCCCAGAGAACTATTGCAAATTAAAAAAAAAAACACCCAAATCCTACTAAAAGTGTTGTAATAATTGTGTATTTAGGCTTTGTAATGTAGAAGAATATAGATGACTATCTTCTATCCTATTCCAAGTCTTCAGACAGTAGGGAAATGCTCTTTAAACTAATTTGTTTAACATTTCTTACTTAGTAATGAAAAAAAAAAAAATCCCACAAAAANGTTTTAAAACAAGTGGAGAAGCCTTGGGAAATCCGGAGTTGACAGCATGATTAATCCCCAACGGGATTTTTTTTTATATGTCATCTTATTAAATCAGCCTATCCCATTTTCTTAAAACCAATGCATATGACCCTAAATCAATATAAACTGTATTAACACACCTGTAGAAAATGTAAATGTTTTTCACCTCAAAACAAGTAAAAAGTTTTACTTAAGTGATTTCACAGTATCTCATTCTCAATTTCACAGGTACACTTAAAATCCCCACAATTATGAGAAGACTGAGAAACCAGAAGTTAGACACAGCATTTGCATTCATGCTACAGATAACCTCCGATTTTGTCATTTTCATTCATATTTTGTTGCTGTTTCAGCAACTTGTTCTTCCAAGTAGTATTATCAACAGAAGTTTCTTTCTATATACTCATCTAAAGTCAACAAAGCATCCCAGAGAACTATTGCAAATTAAAAAAAAAAACACCCAAATCCTACTAAAAGTGTTGTAATAATTGTGTATTTAGGCTTTGTAATGTAGAAGAATATAGATGACTATCTTCTATCCTATTCCAAGTCTTCAGACAGTAGGGAAATGCTCTTTAAACTAATTTGTTTAACATTTCTTACTTAGTAATGAAAAAAAAAAAAATCCCACAAAAATCTTTCTTAGTTTTCTTCAGAAACTTGAACATAACAGAGAGATACAAGACTAGTCACAGCTCTTCAGTTCTGTCACAAATTAAATCCAAGAATGCATATATTGAAAACTGAACAAAAAGGTGAGATAATCCAGTTTATCGCTTGGTCAAGACAATCTTGCACATCTCAGCCCAAAAATCATCTTTTATTGAGGATTCTGACATGAAAATAAATTACTCTGGCTTAATAAATACCACTGGATCAGTAGCTTAACACTTCAATCCATACAGAATCATAGAATGGTTTAGGTTGGAAGGCACCTCGAAGATCATCTAGTTCCAACCCCCTCCACCGCCACCACCATAGGCAGGGACACCTCCCACTAGAACAGGTCACTCAAAACCTCATCCAACCTGGCCTTGCCTTGAACACCTCCAGGGAGGGAGCATCCACAACCTCCCTGGGCAACCTGTTTCAGTGTTTCACCACCCTCATTGTAAAAAACTTCTTCCTAACATCTAGTTTGAATCTTCCCTCTGCCAGTTTAAACCCATTACTCCTTGTCCTGTCATTACAAGACTTTGCAAATAGTCCTTCCCCAGCCTTTCTGTAGGTCCCCTTCAGATACTGGAAGGCCACTACAAAGTCTCCTCGAAGCCTTCTCTTCCCCAGGCTGAAGAGCCCCAGATCTCACAGCCTGTCCTCACAGCAGAGGTGCTCCAGCCCTCTGATCATCTTCATGGCCCTCCTCTGGACTCACTCCACCAGTCTGAATAGTCCTTCCTGTGCTGGGGGCTCCAGAACTGTATACAGTACTCCAGGTGGGATCCACAGTACTCCGGGTGGGATCTCACGAGACCAGAGTAAAGGTCACCTCCCTTGCCCTGCTGGCCACGCTGCTCTTGATGCAGCCCAGGAGACTGTTGCTGTCTGGGCTGCACACACACCTTTCAGGCTCATATTGAGTTTCTCATCAACCAAGATCCCCAGGTCCTTTTCCTCAGGGCTGCTCTCCAGCNCTGACTGGTCTGTAGTTCCTGAAGTCATCTTTTTTTCCCTTCTTGAAAATGGGCATTATGCTTCCCCTTTTCCAGTCAGCAGGAATCTCACCAGTTTGCCATGACCTTTCAAATATGATGGACAGTGGTTTAGCAACTTCATCTGCCAGTTCCCTCAGGACCTGTGGGTGGATCTAATCAGGCCCCATAGACTTGTGCATGTTCAGATTCTTTAGGTGCTCACGAAAATGGTCTTCAATTATAGTGGGCACATCTTCCTTCTCACAGTCCTTACTTCTGCCCTCTGGGACTTGGACATTGTGGTTGGAGTTCTTGCCTTTGAAGACAAAGGCAAAGAAGGCATCGAGCACCTCAGCCTTATCCATATCCTTTGTCACCAGTTTTCCATTTCCCTTCCACATTCTTCCTAGCCCTCCTTTTCTCACTAATATACCCGAAGAAATTCTTCTTGTTCCCTTTAATATTCCTAGCCAGATTTAATTCTAGTTGTACTTTAGTTTTCCTAACCTGATCTCTGGTGGCACAGACAATTCTCTGTAATTGTCCCAGGTTACCTGTCCTTGTTTCCATTCTCTGTGGGCTTTCATCTTAGTGTGATGATCTAAGTGATCATCTAAGTGTGTCCTGGAGCTCTCTATTCATCCATGCAGGCCTCCTGGCATACTTACCTGCCTTCCTCTTTTTTTGGGATGCATTGCTCCTAGGCCCGGAGGAGGTGATCCTTGAACACTGACCAGCTTTCTTGGGCCCCACTTCCTTCTAGGGTTTTTTCCCATGGCACCCTGCCAAGCAGATCCCTGAAGAGGTTGAAGTCTGCTCTTCTGAAGTCCAGAGCAGTGAGTTTTCTATGCACCCTTCTTAATGCCTTGAGGATCTTAAACTCTACCATTTCATGGTCAGAAATGAAAAATGGTAGAGTTTAAGATCATAAAGCAGGTCATATGCCTGCTTTAACTCCTCCTTTTCAGTCAGGTTTCCTGAACAGTTTCAGAGAGGGCTAAGCAGAGCTTCCCATACTTACCAAGTTTCTAGCATTTATCAGCAAATCCTGCAGCTACGTAATAGCTTACAGACAATGGCTACTGAAGAGCCATCTGCACAATGAATTCCACTACATTTCCATATGGCTGGGGTAGGGGGATATCCATTTGATACAATTCTTTGTCCTAGACTATTTGGACTTTTCGAGATTAAGACTTTTTCCTGTTGCACCAGCCAACAGCCATGACATAGTGCAAAAACTAAGACCTCATCTACTCCAAGCCACCACAGTCATCTGAAGAATGAATGAAAAAGACATTAAATCAAGACTCAACAACCTAGGCCATCAATACTAGGGTCAGAGGCTCCTGAGAATTCAAGAATGAGGTGCACCAATGAAACACTGCTTCGTGCTTCATAGTCAGAAGTACTCTTGACCACAATACCTTATCAGTAATTTTTCATAAAGTTGATAAACCAACAATGGATTCACGGAAGGCCTGCCCTAAGCTAATGGTTCACCCCCGTGTCTAGGATGGAATAATCTACGAATTTAGGAGTGCAAGTAGGTGGCTGATCCAGCAACATTCAGCCTTGGTTTTGTTGCCTTGCATGAAGCATCAGTATGGCTGGCTCCAAAATGGCTAAAGATGCTAGCTGGGATACATCCCTGTTTCATGTTAAAAAGGCACATTCAAACATATTTAACAGGAAATGGAAGTCCCCAGATAGCAAAATCAAAGCATAGTATCTCACTTCTGTAGTAAGGATCTTCACTCAAAAGGAGATCTGGGTCACTGAAACACTTCATGCTATTTATTACATCACATGTTACGAGAGGCAGATGGGTAAATCAAGAAAAGACAAATGAACTCACAGCTGGCATAAGAACGGCTGTCATCCTCACACAGTTTGTGCAATTGTTGATATTCTTCTTGGGCTAGTTCAAAACGCTGCTGCTTGATTTGGTAAATCTCTTTCTTGGCATTGAGTGCCTCCTGGGCAACTATTAAATATTCCTTTAGCATGCGTTCCTGCTCCCTTCTCCATTGCTCCCTTGGGTCCTCAATTTGTGTGAGCTCTAAGGAGAAAAGCATTTTAAAAAATTAAAAATTGTAGGACACACTATTCCACAAAGTACGTATTATTTTGGTAAAGTTTGTTCTCAAGTACTACATCTAAGACTACGGTGCTCAAAATCACTCCAGCCTAGATGAGAAGGAAGGATGCAAAATGGAAGAACATGGAAAGTCTTTTCAATAAAAAAGCCATTTAAATTTTATCCTTTTCTTTACAAATGAGAGCAAACTTAGAAGATAACAGTGATTTGGCTCTAACCTTTCTTTGTAGACACCTTGAAAATTCTGACAACTGCTTAGAAGGGTAAGAGGTATCTCAATGCTAACCCATAACTCTATAAATGGCTGGAAAAACCTTAAGATACTACACACAACTTCACAAGTATAACATCCTGAAAGGTCAGTGACTATACCTGCATAACTAAGAAGAATAAGGTCATTCATCATTGTTATCTTCCAATCCATAAAAGCATTCAGATTGCTTCCTTTTTTTGCCTTAAGAAACAGCACTCTCACAATTTCCCTTTCCAGAATCTAGAACAGTTCATACTCAAACACAAATCAAAAATAGGTTCCCAGTACAAAATCTTTCTTGAACATACTGATTTTCTACCATATAGCAATCTTTTTGCAGTTGCAAAGACATTTGAGGAAGTCAACTTGCATTAAATTTTAAAAATTATTGGGTTTATTTAGAATCAGAATTGTTTTGGTTGGAAAAGACCTTTAAGATCACTAAGCCCAACCACTGCCTAACTCTTATTTGTTTTCTTTTTGTAGTGATGCTCAAGCTAGCAAATATGTTTTATGTGAGGTTGTCCATGTAAAGTTTCCTATTTACGTGAATGTTAGTTTCTGATGACTGTGGCTTTACTGGTGAGAAGATGCTGCAGATGCAATCTCAGTGTTCAAAGTAGTAGCAGAACTTGCAGCAACAGTCAGAAGGTAAGCATCTAGGCATTTTTTCTAAACTTTTTTTCTGAGGAGATAAAATCCAGTTTTTTTTATTGATCTTGTGTACATAAGTCAGTACATTGGTATCAGTGATCAAATAAGAAACTGTAAGGTATTGAGCCTGACACATTAACAACTCTAATGGTGTCGAGGTCATACTAGCAACTCTACCACTGAAAGTACATAAGCAAAACCATAAAGCTCCTCTATGTTCTTCCAACAGACTTGTATATTAGGTTCCTAACAATTTTTCTCTCAATTGCTCTATCTTCGCCATCCCCACAAATTGCAGTAGTATATTCATGAAGTTTCTCCCCACATTCCAGGAACTCTTGATTCCCAGCAGCACCTTCTGGCACCAGTGCCACCAAATTATCCCTGCAGCCCAAGGCAGGATGCGTTGTGTCTCGTTCCAGTCACCAACAATCCTTCTCTGCATAAGGGCAGGGTAAGCAGAAGACAAGAGAGTTCACAGTGCAGCCCATTCTTTACTGTGGGCATGATAATTTGCAATGCTGTCTCATCTGTCAGTAAGCAATCCTGAAATCTGTGCAAATTTAATATTCAGAAAACTGCTAATCCCCTATGGAAACCATGTAGAAATTAATAAACAAAAGCTAGATCCTAGTGTCATTTTTTGAATAGAAAATTAATAGTTTTAATCTCAATAAACAGCCACGGGTAAAATGTTCTGTTACATTACACATTCAGTTTGTGAGGTCCTATACTACAGGGCACAGCATCTCTTATCAAATTATTTCAGAAGCTGCTTCCACCATTCTTCTGACACATGAAACTTCTTCAGTAGAGTAGCAGTGTTCTCTTACATTTCATAAAGTACAACAGCTTCAATTTGTCCTGAATTTCTACACAAATTTGCATGTAATGACAATACTGAAGCTATGTTGTATGAAAAAGTTCATTTCCTTCATTTTTTTATAATCAATTCAAAAAAATTAAATCTACAGTAATTCAAGCAGAGCTCCAGACAAATGCAGAGAATATAAAATTCCATCACTGGGGAATGCCCAACTGGTTAAAGGAAACTTCAAAGGTTCCCAAGACTCTGAGGAGGAGGGAAAGGAATTCTGTGGCTGGCAGCCACCAAGGTTTTTAAGCAACGCTTGGACAAGAGCCAAGAGCAGCTTAGTAAGGGTGTCAACAAAGTACTAAATTTACAGTACAAGATGGAGATCTGGGTTGGAAGCACCATCAAGACATACAGAAGATTCCTCCACTCCTGGGATTTTTCAATGTAAGTGGTAAGTTATTGCCTAGAAATCTTTTATTGCTTTCTGGGTAAACAAACATAGCAAAAGGCTTGGAAAAATCAGATGTATTACTGCTTTATTTTAAAAGGTGAAAGGGCAGAAAAGAATCTGGAGCTGCTGTTTAACGGCCAGCTGAACATGAGCCAGCAGTGTGCCCAGGTGGCTGAAAGGACAACAGCGTCCTGGCCTATCAGGAGCAGTGTGGCCAGCAGGAGTAGGGAAGTCATCATAGAATGGTAAGGTTGGAAGGGACCACAAGGATCATCTAGTTCCAACTCCCTGCCACAGGCAGGGACATCTCCCACTTGTACAGGTCACTCAAGGTCTTGAATACCTCCAGGGAGGGAGCAGCCACAACCTCCCTGGGCAACCTGTTCCAGTGCCTCACCACCCTCACTGTAAAGAACTTCCTCCTAACATCTAGTCTAAATCTTCCCTCTGCCTGTTTAAACCCATTGCCCCTTGTCCTGTCATTGCAAGACCTTGTAAATAGTCCCTCCCCAGCCTTCCTGTAGGACCCCTTCAGATACTGGAAGGCTACTATAAGGTCTCCTCGAAGCCTTCTCTTCTCCAGGCTGAAAAGCCTCAACTCAGTCTGTCTTCACAGGAGAGCTGCTGCAGCCCTCTGATCATCTCCGTGGCCCTCCTCTGGACCCGCTCCAACACTTCAATGTCCTTCCTGTGCTGTGGCCCCAGAACTGCACACAGTACTCCAGATGGAGTCTGATAAGAGCAGAGTAAAGGGGGATAATCACCTCCCTTGCCCTGCTGGCCACGCTTCTCTTCTCTTGATCATGCCCCATTACTCATCACTGGTGAGGCCATAATGCAAATGCCGTGTTCAGTTTTGGGATCCTCACTATAAGTGAGGCATTGAGGTGCTTGAGCATGTCCAGAGAAGGGCAACGAAACTGGTGAAGGGTCTACACAAGTCTTATGGGGATTGTTTAGTCTGGAGAAGAGGAGACTTAGGAGAGACATCATTGCTCTCTACAACTACCTGAAAAGAGATTGGAGTGAGGTGGAGGTTACTTCTCCTGAGTAACTAGGGACAGGACAAGAGGAAATGGCTTAAAGTTGCACCAGAGGAGGTTTAAATTGGGTAGCAGGAAAAGCCTTATTGAAAGCATAGTCAAGTACTGTAACAAGCTGTCCAGGGAGACGGAGTTGTCATTGCTGGAAGTTTAAAAAACAAAAAACAAACAACAAAACAAAAAAAACAAAAAACAAAAAAACAAATATGTAGACATGGGTTTACTGGTCATGGTGGTGTTGGGTTGATGATTGAACTTGATGATCTAAGAGGTATTTTACAACTTTAATGATTCTATGAAAAACCTTAAGATGGTGCATAAAGTGTGAGAGGTCCCTGGTAAGCATAACTTTAGAAAGAAATTCTCTGAACCATCCCTTGCATTTTCTCCCAGTATTTCTTGAAACCAAAGAAATTCTGTTTTGTCAATACAGAACTCCAGTGCATTTCATCTGGTCAGCCACAAAGCGCAGTCTGAATGTTTTCACATTGAAGTTGCCATTCCAAGTATTTTAGCCATAGTTCAGAACACAATGTTAAGGGATGCATTTAAAGAAAAAAATATTTCCTCAGTTCCTACATTGTCACCTGCCTGACACCATCTCATGATGCTCATGAATGGATATTCATTAGTTCTCACTTCTAAGAAACAGGTTAATGTAGGCTTGACCGGTACTTTTCAGTTTAAAACTGGACTGAGTACCCTATTAATTTTAGAATAATGATTATTCAGCTGTAATATTGACTCTGCCTTCCCTCTGAAGGAATATATAAACCTTGCTTGTATATGCAAGCACTCTATTAGCCTAAGGGTGACAAACCCATTAGCTGTGACGGGTGAATTACCATTTAGGATAATATCTGTGGGCTGCAAGTAATTAGTTATCATGAAAGAGACAAATTTTGCAACCTTGTTAATTGCAGAATGATTCCTTTCACTCAGTGCAGCACTGGTCCTATGAAGTTTCCATCCTTCTGTTCATGTATTACTTAATTCCTAATATGATTAGTTTTATTTTTCCAGACCCATTTATATTCATGTCCTCTTTCTGTGTCTTCCCATTGAGCATTTGGTAATTTAATTTCTCTGTGCAAAGACTACAGTTTTGCTGCTCTTAATTGCACAGATGAAAAATCCAAGCCAGATCTGACATGCCTACAATGATTAATATCCATTCTGTAAGTCCAAACTTGATGTCTGTGGTAAAGCAGCTACTAACAAAGTCTGACTGAAGAATGACTTCTTTTACATGTGATGACAATTCTTATTCCTACTGGTAGGATGCTTTAATAGGTTTTTTTAGTCACAGCATTGCAATGGAGTTCACATCCTACTCATTATTTATAGAGATTCCTAAAACCTTTTACAAAGTTCACAGAAAAGAGAAGAAAAAGCAGAGTTGTCAGTATCCTGCATTCACACAGATGTACTCGTTTGTGCAAGTGCATTCCATTACTGTACTCTGATGTAAACCCTACTATTTACTAAACTTCAGCATTAACAGAAGTTATCATGACAGTTTAAATAGCAATGATTAAGCTACACAGAGTTACTGTAAGAATAACAGTCTGTATTTATTGTCTTTCCATTGCCTCACATATCAGTGCATTAACAGCTCTTTCAAGTTTATTATTTAATTTATGATCTTTGTTAATTTCACTACAAAAAAGTACCTGTGTGGGTCAAACGACATCATGGGAACATTTTTATTCTGTTATTTGGGATTTTTCAAATAAGTAATTGTGAAACCACCATACACAAGTAATTTCCAATGATGGCAGGAAACCAAAATCACTTCCACACTTTTAAATTGATAGACTTCAAGAAGATAGGACTGAGGTTGTTTTTGGAGATTATAGTATTTACCATTGCTGTGATAGTCCATGTAACTACTTTCTTCTTTTCTCCCTCCCTGCCAACTGTCAATACCCACAACATTGAAAGCATTTATTCTTTGGTGATAAGAAGTTTAATGACAGCAGCACAAGAGTAACAGCAGCAGTAGTAGTACAAAGCTGTAAAGATAAAGAGGGTTTTTTAAAAGTAGAACTGGCAAATGCACCAGACAGTGGCAATACAAAGCTCAGTAATAGCCCAGAGGGGAAAACTTTGGAAATTTCTCCCTCTTAGTTTCCAGAACTAACATCTGTTGTCTTTTTGACAGCACTTTGCACTGTATTAAAGCATAAAACATGCATTACTAAGACAGGATGAGATTACTGTATTTCATAGTGCTTTTAATTAAAAATCAGCAGTCTTGTCTCAGAACATATTTTGGTTTTCAATAGAAAAGAGCTTTCGGTATAAAAGAGTGAACTGTGTGTGACTGTGTGACTGGAATATAGGAAACACAAGAGTATAAGATGAAAACTTTCTAAATTAACATATGACAAAAAGTAACAACAAAATTACTGATACTCCACAGGATGACAAAGCAAAACATTTTTATCCACTGTAACTCAATCGAAGGTTGTAAAATTCTTTACAAATGGAAGGACTGTGCTCCCATCTAAAAGAGGTGAAAACAGAGAGTGCAAGAAATTACTTGCATATGTTTTCTCACCGTAGCGTAAGTTGCACAAATGTTACTGAAAACAAAGTCAGTGCAATCAGTTAACTGCGGCTTGCTAGGATCCCTCAGAATAATCACCCATCTACTCACGATTTATGTGGTCCATATAATAAACTCCAATCTGTTGATCATAAACAGTTTCCCATCCTAAAGGAAGCTCATCACCGACACAGTCAGCAAATGTCAATGGCTTTGTAATCCTGTAAAAATAAAACCAGTACAAATAAATATAAATACTGCAGAGTTTATAGCACAATTAATCTTATAACATGTTTTGAAGATACCTCCATCATTTGATCACAAACTAATTATGCTGCTTAGGAATGTGCTAATAATTACGAACACACAGTTTCAAAATATTCATTTAAATATGCTGACAGATACTTCCCAAACAGGTAAGGGAAGCTTCTCCCTTCAAGTTTCTGCATTTAACAGCTTAATTACAATGGAATGCAGTCCTGCCAGTTTTTCTTCCATATTGCAAAGAACACAAGCACGAAGCTGGAGTTCACCACTGCTAAAAATTGCTAGAAGTTTTATAGGCTTTAATGACTTCAAGGTGTAACGCAGATAATTGTTGGTTCTTTAAAAATGAAATAAAACTTAAGAAAGCTCAATATAACAGATCTCTCATCTTTTCAATGACACATTTCCAGCTATTAATAACAATCTCAATCCAGATCACTTAATCGTGTCAGCTGGAAAAGACCTTTAAATTCAAATCCAACAATTAACTAACTCTACCAAGATCCACACAAGTTATTTCGTCTCCCTCAGAACAAAGAGAAACAAATGAACTTGTCTAGAGAACTCCGAAGCCATTAGAGCAGAAATTTTAACAAGTAAAAGTATTTCTATCTCACAGCTTAAAATACGACACCCTCTGCTAGCTAAACTCATGACAGACCTGTGGGCAACAGAAATCCAAATCAGCAATTTCAGTACTGACAGTAATGTTTAAAGTGTTGGATTACAAATTCTAGAGAAAGACTCAAAACCAACGATATTCTAGAATATGAAGGTACATTTTAAAACCCTGAGAACAAATTATGCAAATTACATGTCCTTAACATTCAGCTGAATTGCATCTATTTCCAAAATCATTATTTTTAATGATCACTTAAGCCCTACTACAATCTTTTCCTCCAAAAACTGCCACAAAATTCCTTTACAGAGAAGCTATTAATATAGCAAGTTCAATTATACGTGGGATATAGATTACCTTCAACATGTATTTGTTCATTTCTAGCACCTAGAAAGATAACAGCTTTCCAAAGATTAAATACACACATTAACTTAGGGACTGACTTAAATTAAGCATAAGCCGTAGCACAATACTCTTTGACACAAAACAGAAATTCCGTTTATATGTTATGATACCCAGTTAAGGTTTCCTGACATCAGATGTGAACTGTGCTTACAAATACCCTGCAGAATAGAGGAATCATTGAGGCTGGTAATTGCACTTCATCTGATAACATCTGCATAAAAAAATAAATTCATCTGAACTAAAATACATCTGTCTTTGAACTGGAAGTCCTTCCCCAGCCAAAACAAAACCAACCACACCCATCCAACGGTAAAGACTTCAAATGATGTAAATACAATTACAGGTACATTCTAGCTATTCCACTGGTTCAGGAAGTGGACCAATCAGAAAAACAAACACTAACAAAAAGCACATAAGTTTGTCCACAACACTCAAGGAAATCTCCATTTACCAGCCTCCTAAATCTATTTTCATATTCTTCAAGTGTTCAGAATTAACTGTAATAGAATTAACAGGGGGAAAAATTTAAGAAAAAACATCCCCACTATCCCTTAAATGTAATGTTTGAACAGCTCTGTACAATAGTGCAAATATCATGTTATTTAGGTCAAATAATAAAGAGCTTCATCATATCTTATGGATTCTCAAACATGTTTAATAAGATGAAGATGTGCATAAACTTGTGTGCTGCTATTTAAAAGTAAAAATCTTCCACTGACAAATATGTAGTTTACATTGTGTAATCATGCAAATCCAAAGCTGAGGTATTCAAGAAAGAAAATGTTCCTATGGTCTGGCATATGCATTCTTTTAGTAATTTACCTAGCAGTCAGGCAGACCAAATATTGCCAAATACTTCTGATCTTCCTGGAATTCAGTCAAATATTAAAAATATAAAATGAAGTAATTTTTCTTAAACTTTCATGGTTTTGTTCTGAAGACATCATGTTTACAATTTCTCAAAGTCGTCTAGACATTGGCTCCTAAATTACCACACTATAGACGAGGTTTTCTTTGGAACAAGTTATACAAACACACCCTTCACCCTTTATTCATAAATAAAACCTACAGATGATACTCTATTCACACTAGCAAAACTTTAATTCATAGTTCTTCCTGATCCCACCAGGGCTCAGATTTCCAGGATGAGGACAACTCTCACTTTATGGAAAACAGAGACTGAAGAAAAGCCAATGTATCTGGTCTAACTCCTTTTCATTCCAGTGTTACAAAGCAGACATGAACAAGTTTAATTAATGGTTTTGAAGGAAATTTTGTAGCAAAAAGAACACATTAAAAGCTATCTTCTAGACAGTCAGACCATTAACTCAACACTGCTTTTAAACTACGTTCAAAGTTGCTCCAAACTAGATTCCCTTTAAAAAATACATAACATCACACTGATTCTCAGTTCACTCTCATCTGTATCCATGCAACACAAACATCCTTCATTCAAATCATCAAAGTCAAAACTGGTTTAACCAGATCCACATTGAGGACAAGTTTTTTTGGTTTTTGTTTTGGTTTTTTTTCCCCAATTAGGGAAACTAAGGTTTTGCAGAATAGCAAAGACAAAGTTGAACAGATGCAGATATGGATATTGGAGGTCAGCCACAAACTACAGCAGTAGACTGCTGAAACCAAGTATCTTCTGGAAATGCTGCTTTACCCTTTGGGATTTTGTAAAATTGGACAAGCCTTTCCTGCTTCTATATGAAGAACTGGACAAGGTATAAGTACATCTGTTAAAGCATTTCAATTTATTACAGGCAAAAACCATTCTGAATCATTATAAAGACAAGGAGAATAAAAATACAACCAACTTTAGCTAAAAAAAAAAAACAAAAAAAAAAAACCAGGCTGTCCTATTCAAAGTAGTAAAGAATAACTAAGGTATTTTATCTGCCACCAGTGATCATGTCCTTTTTCCCTCACAACCAGCAGACAACAATAAGGTTCTGAACTCCCAGCTGCTAACAGTTTACATAATCAACCATTTTTGGCCACTGGATCTACAGCCCCAGTGCAAGTGACACTCATGGGGGCCAGTTTTACATATATCAAAGAGGTGGTCACAACTTCAGATAATAGGTATGCTGACTTTTTTAATCTTGAAACATTTATTCTTTCCAAAAGTAATGATGCTTTTTTGTCATTAGGCATCTAATCTTTGGTGACTCTAAAACCTTTCAAAAGCAAATACAGAAACATGTAAGAAAGCTTCTATAACCAAAATCCTGTGCCTGCCCACCTCTTACTCTGCCCAATATAGTTTTCATTCAGAAGAAAATGGAAACCTGGTATTTGCATGCAGTAAAACAGATATATCTGAAAACCTAAGTTGTTTTTTTTTCCCAATTATGAAGCTAGTCAGTCAAAATACAGAAATCAAACTGTATACTAAAACTGAACAGTTGAATAAAATTGTTTCTGACAATTATCTGGTTTTTGTCTTCCTTGTGTATTTATTTCATATCTTTATCCATCAGCCATATACAGGAGTAGTCCTGAATACATTACTACAGCTTTCTGAATATGCAGCAGCAACAAGTAGCTCTTGAATGCTTCAGTTCATGGAGTGGGTGGAAAGGAAAGAAGACAGCAAAAGGCAATGGCTAAATAAGATTTTGGATAAATGACTGCAAAATTGCTCTCAGCTTTAGTATACTTTGTTAACAGAATCTAAGTTCAACCTCCCAAAAAAACCACGTAAGACCTCAAATGTTAACTTTTTGGGTTCAAAGAAAAGGCATACTTCAACTCTCCAAAACACAGTCTGACTAACAGCACAGGGCAGCAATTTCATTGTAAAAAATTTTCAAAATAATAACCAGATTACTAAAAACACAAGACATCAGAAAATATCTAATCAGGTCTTCCCATGGTCCTGATGTCACATCAGAAAGCCCTGGGTGATCAAAATCCCTAGGTTTACCTGAAGAAAACTTCCCCTGGGTGGAATTAAATTAAGACAAATACAGCCTGTTTTTGAAAGATCTTGAACAGGAAATCAAAAAGGTGTTTCTGAAACAGAAATGTCACTGCAAACTGGCTGCCATTTCACAAAATGTCTACATGCCTGAATTACATCCAGGGTCACCTTATCTTCCAAAGTAGATCTGGATTAAGAGGAAAGCATTAAGCACAAGAACTAATTATCAAAAAGAACCACTAAGATCTGAAGAAAAGCCATCATTTGTAGGGGAGACAGAGGGAAGCATGTCAGACGGCCAGCTGTGCTTTTATTGTTGTTCCCGATTCTGGTCAAGCCCAACAGCAGAGGTAGAAGCTATCTATTAAAAGTTGCTAATTCTCAATAGACAACTAGAAGAAACAGTGTCTTAAATGTGATCTCAGTCTGAATAGTCATCTAATGGTATATAGAGATAGGTGGTTTTCCCTGACAAATACGTATTACAGGCTAGAAAAATGTGTTAATTCACACTATGGATCTGAATTCTGATACATTCCTGAAGGGTCACAAGGCAAGAAAGAAGGTAAAATAAGAAATCATGCACACACTTCATAGCTTTTAGCCAGGATTTTTTTTCTGACTTCCTTTCAAACATGAATTTGTGTTATAGCCATTGTTATAAAATTCAGCTAACCTTCTTGTCTTGCATCAGAGCCTTTATTCTCTCCAACCATATAACAAACCATGCAATCAAGCACAAATGAAAGATGATTTTTCTGTTGTTCCACAGACATAAGCAAGAGCAGCTATTTACACTGCAGGGATTCTTACCCTGTTTTCAAAAGTCACAGTGACGTCTTAGACGTACTTCATGAACATCCTCCACCAGCATAACTGTGATGGTNTGTTTTCCTTTCACAGCCTGCAATATGATTTTCTCTATTAAAATATTCCAATTAGCTCAAACCAGCACAATAACTCAGGCTTGGAGAGCAGTGTGCTCCAGGCCTGCCAAACCTTATCTGTAAGATGCAGTGAGAGTCTGTGGACACCTAGCTGGACCATGACTCCCCAGAAGATCCAACCCACCTAGCTCCTCCATGTGAGCTGCCCTGAACAGAGCACTCTATTTCTCAGCACCCACTACCTCCCACCCTACTCAAGCAGGGCAGGAACACCTCCCACATATGCTACCCAGCTGCTGAAGCAGGGAGCTTCTTCCACATTCAGAAAGAGCCATGCACCAGGCAGACCCATGCAGCCTCACCTTGTGGCAGCTGTTTGCAGCAAATGCCGCCATGAATTCCAGACCCCATGCTACAGTGCTCTGGAGTACACCACAGTTTTCCTCACTGTTCAAGTAGACAAACCATAAAGGAGCTGGATTTTGAAATAACGTTTGGCAAATTACATATTGACTGCTTAGTCAAAAGTACAAAGTTCACCAAACTGTACATATCTTCTCAACATAAAAATCCCTTGTAACTTTTTTTTAATCCAAATGATACGTCTTCATTTTAATGCATAATTTCACCTTGAGTTCTGAATAAATAACATACTGAACTTCTACTCAACTCTTCACTGAGGTAAATCCACAGTATAGATGGTTCATCAGAAACTTGCCCAAGTAACATTCCGGGCTCATGACAAAGATTAAAGAAGGTAACTTGTATTCAAAGTCATCACTAAGATACACTTCCTTCAGAAATAACAGCAACAGCTCTTCTACAGGTCACTTGAAATTCAGTCGGTTTAAGAATAAACTCTATTTTGCAGTGATTTTAATTCTTTAAAAAAAAAAACAAACAAGCATAAAACAACTGCAAATAAGCACATGAAAAAGTGCTGATAATGCCAAATCAGTGTATTTGCTTCAATTAATTTTACTGTAAAATAAGCCAACACACCATACACCACTGTGCATAACAGAAAGCATAAAATGTTACAGTACTGAATCAGCATTTTTAAGTATGGACAAAATGTGTTCATTACCAGACAATTTTTAATTATTTTATTCTAAATAGAAACAAGTGTTAACTGCCTTTAACGCAGTATTACATACCTAGACAACCTATGCTAAGACAGCTGAGAAGTATGCCACTCCCACAAATACCTGAGTTATTTGTCAGGCACAACCTCCCAAGCCATGGTTTGCCATTGCTTACAGTGTGGCTACCAAGCTGTTGGCAGCTCCTTCTCACCCCACCCTGTAAGCTATAGTGCTTCAGGAGCTAGTTAAAAAGCAGCTCTAACACCTGTGCAACAGGGAAGCATAGCCGCTATGCTCTCTTTATCAGCCATCCTACTCCTCGGTCCATAAATTGCCTTTATTTTACAGCCCACTGAGCTTACACTGATGAAGAAAATTAAAATAGTATCAGCTATCTACCTCTCTTGTGACATTAAGGAAAAACAAAAACATCTTTATAAAAACTCAGCAGACTGACCAGAACACATGAGCACTCTATTTTGGCACTCAAAAAAACTGAATATAATGATTCTGTTTCCCACAGCATTTCACATCAGCCATGCCCTGTGTTGTGTACTACATTGAATTATCTGACTCCGAGATAAAAAGAATCCACTTTTTTACACCAGGCAGTCCTTTTACGTTTTTCTTAATCTCACTAACACATTTCTGATGGTCAGAGTATTATATACATACTAGAAAGGTACTCACTTCCACATGAAATGCTAATAGGGCAGGTGAACATGAAAACACTGCATATTTCCATTTTATGATGCAAAATATATATGAAATTACACATACGAATAAAAGAGATAACCTATATGATATGCTGATTTAAAAAACTAACAGAAATTCATATTATCTAAAAACACCCACAAAAAATTTACCAGAGGACACCCTCTAACCTCCTTTCACTATTCCAGAAATGATAAATATGTAATAATCAACCAACAACAGACAAATAATATACTTTCACTTTTATCCTTTATGGTAGTCCCAAAACCCAAATCAGCTAAGAAATATTTACTCAGTATGCTGAAACATAAAACAAAATGACACGTCCAATTGCAGCTCTCGCATAACTTGTCTGGCTACCCAGTAACTGCTGAAACAGTTCCAGAAAACCAGCCAAGTCTTCCAAGTAGCCATCCATTTCTTAACAACAGCTATGATCCAGATCCAGACTCAGAATACAAATATTATGGGAAATTCTTGATGAAAATATACCCATGCTTCATTGAGATTACCAAAGCTCTTCCTTCAAAAATCACAGCTGAGTTTAAAGTCAGTACTTTTAGGAAAACTGCTTTGTTTCTACTACTTTGGGGTTTTGGGTTTTTTTTTGTTTGTTTGTTTGGTTTGTTTTTTTTCCCACAGAGGATAAACATTAAAAAAAAAAAAATAGGGGCAGAAGGGTTAAGTAAAAATGTCCATGAGCATTTTGTGTATGCACAAATAGCCCAAAGTTACAGGTAACTGTGCACAGCCACTAGCCAGAACCTAAGATTAGTGTCATTGCAGATGCAATTGCTGAGTGAAGGCAGGCAGTCTGGGCAGCACATGACTTGATACCGATACCAGAAAACACAGAAAATTATGTACAGCAGCTGGCAATAAGCCATACGAGAAGGACAGCAGGAACATGGGGCAGATAAGACAGCTAAGAAGGGGAATTTGGGAAACTAAACTGATGTCAACTGGATTGGCTAGAAACAGTAATATGCAAATTATTTATGATTTTTCTTTTGTCAGTCCTAATAAAGCTGCCTTTATTACTCACAATCTCTAAATATTTAAAAGATCTTCTCAAAGACTTGCATACAGAGAGAAACTCAAGAAACAAGCGAACAAAATGAAAAAACCCACACCAAACCCCCAAACAGATAAAAATCAAAAGCCTAACTAAACGAAACGATAAGGAAAATTTAATGCAGCATTTCAGAATCTGACAAACAGGCTGAATACTGACACCTGTCTAAGCAGCATAACATGACACTACACCTGTCCACAGGCAGCACAGCTTTAGAGGGGGCAAGTAGAGCAGTGTTCTAGTTCCACTGACTCCAAATCAATGTTTCTAACTTTTTCACCAATCTCTACAAATAACAGTGATTTTGATTTCCAGCTACCTGCTTTTGATAATTAAGGTCCTAATTAGTAAAGGCCAGTTCTGCAGTTTTCTGTATCTTCAGTCCTGCAAACCTTCTGGTGCAGAAGAACAAGTCACACAGCTGTCAGATTTTCTATGTCCATGGTATATATTTAGGCCTATTTCTATGTTCAGTTCAGTCTATCAAACTGCTTGGCAGTTATAGCCTTAGTTCTGCAATGACTCTTTTCTGGTTTGAGAGCTCAAATTTCTGACAAGCTCACTTGTATGCAGTCCTGCCCACCAGTTAACTAAACCATCGTAGAAGAGTTACTGGGAGCCGTGATGAACTGATACACTCTTATACAGAGAGGACGGTATATGTGCTGCTGCTTAAGTATATGCATACGCATTGTTCTCTTCTGACTGCTGTTTGCAACTTCTATATGCAATTAACAGAAGAGGAGGAAACACCTGTACTTTCCTAATGGAAGTCATCTGACCAAGGCAGAAAAGGTGCATCTGTGCGACCTTGCCAGCAAGGTCTTAGTAATAACCCCTTTGAACATCAACAAGAATAATGGGAGGAGTTCAAAGCCCAAAGAACATGAAGCAGACAAGAAAAGGAAGGTCCCAAGCAGACAAGGAGAAATTAAGTCCATGAAACTCCACATTAGAAGAAAAGGAAGCATCAAAAGAAGCTTTGCATCTCAGTAACAAGCAACTAAAATGCTACAGAGCACAATCATGCAATGGAATATTTCCTGCAGGATCGTGTCAAGTTTTTATCAAAATAATCAGCATATTCTCAGTATTACATTGCCTCTTTCATTTCTAGTTCATTGTGGTATCTTGGCTATCTCTAGGGTAGTACAGAAGCAAAATCTTCTTCGAACAGGTTCTTCAAAATCGTTTTTCCAGCTAACATGTTCTCTTGTTAATCCTATATGCCCTATAACCAGAAAGAGTACACCAGGTTTTGTTGACTAGCTTATTACGCCTAAGTCTGACCTTCCTACATTTTTATAGTCTGTGATTATCCCAAATATTATGGCAGAGACTCTTCTAAAAGCTTCTGACAGCCATTGGTAATTTAAGCTTCTACACAGTTATTACGGTTAGTTCTGCATTGCTGCAGGCCTCTCTCCTTCCGTTTAAATCTGTCACTATTTTACCAAACAGATGGACTGGAAATAACTAAATATGTATGTGAATGTGTGTGTGTGTATATATATACACATATACACACACACACACATGCATACAATTTCTTTATTTTCTCAAAAAACACTTAAGTGTCAAATGAAAGAGGCTTACCCTTGTTTAAAGAAAGCACTATAAAACACTTGTGAACACTTTAAACCACTTTAGGCAAATGCCAGTCAGCAAAACTGAGAATTTTGTGTTAAATAGTAATTTTTGGCCCACCTAGAATGCATGCTGTTGAAGATGCACAGAGGTTAACCACAGAATCTTGAGCTATACAAGCAATTACATTCTAATGTGGTCTACAACTGCTTATGAACCAAAGAAAACTCTTCTCATACACTAAGAAGGCCCATCATTGCTACAAAACATGCCAATGAAGGGGTTTTATCCTTCTATAATCTGTAAGAAACAATGTTTCAGAACAGGCTACAGCCAAGTTAATTATTACCAGTGTTACTCCTAAAGATAAATCAAAGTTTAATGAGATTAGAAACAGACATCTGTCATGACTATATAGGTTCACAAAGAAGCTCAGCACTGCTATCAGTGAAAATTTAAGTGATTTGGTGTTGTGTGTTGAGCCCCAATGCTCCAAAAACTTGGAAGTATAAACAATTAAATTTTACTGAAATTAATTTCATGAACCTATCTCCACTATAAGTATTACTGAATGCTACTAGTAAAAGAGAAAATACATGTTAAAAGCTACCAGAAATCAGTTTGAGAGAAATGAAGCAGAAAGTGACAAACAATGGGAGGAAAAAGTAAATGCACCTGGACTCAATATAGAACAATGGTTAGAAAAAAATATATATATATTCAAAAGACTATTCTTTTCAAGTCTCAGAACAAAGTAATGTGTAGCTAAGTGTCAAAAGTATATGCACACCATGACTTTACATGCATCCTATTAAAAACAAATTGTGTGGTAAAGCAGTAAACAAATGCTTCACAACCAGAAAAGTCTATACTGCCAATTAATATTAGAAATTCGAGAAAAGATCTTCTCATTTAATGTTTCAGAAGAGGCTTTGCTCCTCATCCTATTCCAGCCTGTTTGAAAATAGTATTATACTTGTGCTATATTTTTCTTGTATCATGTATGGTGTTTCTCAAACACGTTCAGCTACCACATTCATGGACCATTTCTATGTAACGTTCTTCAATGTGCTGTCACACACCAAATGTACCTGTACAGCAGAGAAATTCTGCCTTACAAAAGCCCACAGCCCTGGCCTCAGGCCTCTGTCAATGAAGTGGGTGCTCATGAGCACAGAGGGAAGTCCGTGATCAGAGGGTATCACACACTCTTCCAGGACTTAGGCAAGGGGGTCTTTTCAGACCCTTAGGCAAGAAGCACATATGGGTGCATGCTTCAGATGCCTGGAAGTGGCAATGGACAAGTCATTCGTGAGTATTGTGTATAGTAGTGTACACACAGGCATCCTCAATCTACCACCACTTAGAAGCTGCATATTTTAACTGGTATTGCAAAAACAGTTAATACATTTAAGGTATAGAAGTGGTCTAAAAATAAACCCATTAAAGAGAACTGTGCTTAAAATGTGTTCTTTATTCTCCAAATGCATCAAGAGATCTAACAAACAAACTGTATTTCCATAAAATATTTGTTTCTTTTAAAGGACTGAAGCAGCACCCGCCTGCTAAGTAAAATAGTCCAACAACCACCCTAAGGAACCAAAAGAGACTTCTGCAGTGATTTTCCTCTGTGCAGCTTTGTATTTGTATTAAGACTATTTACACTTTACAACATGCTAGTTTATATAATTTCTAAGCTTACCAGTTACAGCTACAAATTTATCTAAGCTACAAATATATAATGTTAATATAGGTGTTTGGGAGGCAATTCTCTGAAATAACGTACCTAAACTCTTGTAACTGCTTCCACATACCAGGCTGACACCCACATCAACCAGCAGTTGCCAAGATTTTGGGAAAACTTAGCCCATTTTCCCAATATTTAATTACTCCAGTGCTATTACCATTCCCCAAATACACTTGCCTCCCTTAGTCATCCTTAATGCTGACGTTGTGAACAGATGCAGTATATTCCTCAGTTAAAAATGGTAATTTGGTAATACATCCTAAGTAAAGTTTTACATTTATGTTTGTCTGCTTTTGTTAAAGAGGGTGAAGTTATGACATTAGATGCCATTACTTCTACAGCTGTCGGCAGTTGTGTAATATATTTATACATTTAAGCTTCAAGCTAGACCAATAAAGTACTTCCAAGTAAGCAATACAAGGAATTATTAATAATTTTTATGTCATATTTTTGTTAAAATACAGGAATAAAAAATAATTTGTGGAAAGTCCATTGAAGTACCATCAGATACTGTAATTTTTTGGAATAATAGTGCAATGAGAAAAAACATTCTTAAGACAATCTGCTCAAACCCAATATAAAAAAGTCAGAAAAATAGATTTTCTGTATAAGAAATTAAGTTAAAGATTAAGACAGCACAAGTAATGGTTGGGTATTTTAGAGTATAGAATTTCAGATCTACCAAGAAAAGGGGAAAGTAAAAACCAATAAACAGGAGATAAAGCACAATTACAGAAGACACACCATCCCATCCAGCCTACACTGACCTTAATTTAAACATAATTGAGCATTCACAAGTAAGAAGTACCTCTTCACTAAAAACAGCAGTGGAAATTATAGTAACAGACTAAAAGAGACTTCAGCAGTAGATGGCTCCTCTTTTTCCTCCTCATCCCCCATGACCAAGAAGGTTAAAAATAGAGGCTTCCGTTTCCTTAGATTATTTCTCTTTAAACTTTTCTAGCGCACTGAAGTTAGGTGCACTGCCAGCTTCCTACATTTGTGTTAGAAAAGAAGGAGTGTTAAAAACACACTTCCATTTACAGCAACTCAGGAAACCAGCTTCTGTGATTTGCATTATTACCATTTGCAAATGACAAGTCCATCTAGAAGTTGTGTGTCTCTTCCAAAGCTTTTGCATATTGCTCACCCAAAATCTCCTTGCATCACAGAGTAACATATTTCGGGGATAATCTTCTGTACTTGCATATTTTCCTGTATTCATGAATTCCTTTGCAGTTAGTAAATACAGATATTTTCAATGCACAGCACTGAATTTCCCATATCCAAGAAGAACTCCAGTACAAGGAGAGATCTTAAAAGTCACAAAATGACATCAGCTCCCTCTGTCTCTTCTTGCCAGCCCTGAGCCTTTGAGGAAGTCAGAGCTGCAGGAAGCCTCTGACTTCCACCATGGCAGCATAGTGTGACTCCAGCTGTCTGGGTCCATACTTTAAGGTCAGGAGGAACCACTGCCATCATTTAATTGACCTGTATTACACAGGCCACAAAGCTGGTAATTCTTGCATCTAGCCCAAAATCTTGTGGTTGACCTAAGCATATTTTCCGTAGTGGCAAAAGTAGAGTTTATATTGAAAAATATGTACACTGCAGAATAAGTATCTGAATTTTTTATCTAAAAGGACTCCTTATAAACAAATAAGAAGTATCAGGCATCCAAATACTGATGTAGTTCAAAGCCGTATCATCTACTAATTACTATAACGCAGTGCCACTCATTCACTAGGATGTCATTAGGCATTGCCCCATTAGGCAATTTTTTTATTTCTTCTAAATCTGTTAGACTGAAGTCCTTCTGGCTGAAGTTCTCCCTCCTGAGGACTTCACTCTTACCTCTTGAGAGAACTTTCGATTAATACAGCTCAACCATTTGAAACAATGAAGCAGAGGAAAAAATGCCATCCCACATGCTACATTTCTTACTGTAGTATCCCAGATAATTTCAGCACTGCTAACACCAGGACCTGAATTCTTTTTGTCTACTATCCCCATGGAAAATCATTCAAATCTGGTGGAAGCACCAGGGGGAGTAGAAGAGGGAACATTATTGCACATGTTCAACATAGTTCTGTGAAGTTTGGAAACCCATTTGTCTTTACAGATTTAATCTCCACTGAACATAAGCCAGTTTCTCAGGACGTCTCCTGCTACGCACCCACTTAGTGTGCCAGGACATCATGAGGCTTGCTCCAACTCTAAGAAAACATTTCCAGTACAACCCTGCACCTTGTATCCTGGAAAAAGAGACCAGAAAGCCAGTTTCGCCTCCCAGTCTCAATGCAATCTCTGTTATCATCTGAACACCACAGAGAAAAAGAAGGAAGCAGGCACATCACAATACAGAAGGACAATGAGTATGTGCCAAAAGGAGGTGGCAAACAGAAAGCAATAAATGGTGCAGGGAGGCACAGAGAGAGAAGGAGGATAAACTCAAGAAGGACCAACAGCAGAGCTGGAGCAAAAAGGACTGGCTGGGAGCAGTGTCAACAGGCCAGAACCTAACCAGTGAGACAGGATGAAAATGGGACTAACCAACGATGCAGCCCTCTAAATGCCTTAGCTCTGAATACAGGTCTGTTATTCCACGAGAACCCCACTCCAAGTGCCCTCCAACTGTAACACAAACTCCATCTGCAGTTTTGTATGAAAGCTGGATAAATAGCTTGGTACAACTGAACTGGAGAGATCCCTGTAGTCTTCAAATGCATCCCCTTCTGTAGCCTTAACTTCAGGATCACATCAGTTCATAGCACCTCTGACAATCGCCTATACTGTAAGCTAGTAGCAGGCATGCCTCAACTCAGAGTGACAAAAAAAGTAACGGGGAAGGAGGAAAGTAGTAACCTTGGGGGGTTCCCATGGTTACTAAATGGAATCCATTTTCTTTGCTTTCAGAAGAGACAATGTAGAGGTGAAAGGTAAGCAAGATCATGTACTACTCATAAAAAGCTGTTAATCCAATTTGCAGTGTACTATGGGTACACAAAGCCTCGCTCCTTTGGGAAGGACACAAAAAAAAAAATCCCCCCAAAGTCAGAATGCAGTCACATAAATAATGTTCTTAATTCTGGCATTTTGGAATATGTCTACATTTATCTATGTAACCACCAAAACAAAACAAACAAAAAAACCAACCAACCAACCTAAAAGCCAAACCTCAAAAGTCCATCTGAATATCCACTGCTAGGTCCTCAAATTCTAACTACAGTACAACAAAGATCCCAATAATTAAATAAATTGCTATCATATTGCATTAAATCTATTGTCCCCCACCAAATCAACAAAGATATTTTTAATCACTGTTCAGCAGCACTGCCCTTCACCCTATCTGATCATCTTCAATCTCCTTTCAGGACAAGAGAAATGGCCTCAAGGGGAAGTTTAATCTAAATATTAGGAAAATCTAAATATTAGGAAAAATACTAATCTAAATATCAGGAAAAATTTCTTTACTGAGAATGGTTAAGCATCGGAACAGCCTGCCCAGGGAAGTGGTGGAGTCATCATCCTTGAAAACCAACCCACAAGTGAAAAACAGATCCCAGACTCTCTGTATCAGGAACACTTGTCATGTCACATGTAGCAGCTCACACAACGGTCCCCTCACAGCCTCTGGGTAATGTGAAGGAGAGATGGCAGAAAAAGGCCCAAAACTGTGAGCTAAGGACAGTTTTACAGAACAGTGTGAAGAGATAACAATAATCAGGGAGATCAATAATATTAATGAAATAGTACATACAGCGAGCAATATGAAATGCAGCACTGACGACGACAGCTCAGCTCAGCACAGCACAGTCTGCCCACCGGATCCTGTCTCATGTCCACATCCAAGTCACACAGTCACCTATTCAAAGCACCCCTGCTTGCCCCAGCCAGCCCTTCTCTTATACAGCAGGCATGACAAATACCCACTGACTGGTTCATCTGCCTATCTTCTTGTGAAGGGGGTGGGGGGAAAAAAAAAAATGTTTTTCACATTTATATAAAAACTTCCCCTATCCTATCCAAACCCAGGACAAACACACATGGCAATGCATCAACTATCCAAGACATCTCTAACCCACATTGCTTTTTGAGGTGACACTAGAGTGATGCTAAGGGCAAGCATCCATGTACATAAGCATTATTTCTCACTGAATAACCTGTACTTATCCAAATTTCAGCAAACACATAAAAGGACACTTATTCAGCATTTAGCCCTTCCCAGAAAATTAATGTTGACAGAAGCAAAGGACAGGATGGCACAGTTGCTGCCATGATATAAATCCAGAATATTAGAAGAATAACAAACAATTTACCAACAACTGTTCACAATGTAACATTTTATGTGATCCAAGAACAGTATGAAAGTAAACAAAAAACATTTTAAAGAGCTCTTGTATACAGACCCTAACTGCTTTTAAAAGGAAAACAAATTACACAAATGCCATTTTCAATAGCAGTTTGTCTAACGCATGGTTCAATTTAACAGGTACTAAATATCTTTTAGGATATTGTAAGCATGGACAAATTCCTCTTGGAATTTTTGACATTCGTGTTTTTCTTCTTTAAGAAAAAAATAGAATCATTGTCTTCAGAGATTCAAGATTAATTTCTTTTTCATTTCTTACTTCCTTCAAAGTCATCATGAAAATGACTCATCCTCGTTTATTTTACACAATTAAGTCCAGTACGTTCTTCCATTGTTTTGAACCTACACAGCTTTGATCTCCATTTTCCAAAACAAGAGAACTACAAAAGCAATCTCAAACTACCTTCCAGATCAGACATGTGCTTCCCCATACATACACACATATATTAATGGCACAAATTTTTCTGTTCCTTTTACATTACTGTCAGTCACAAGTCTTTGTAAGTGTAAATTTCAACTGCACAAAACATACAGCTATGCAAGGACGGCCAGCACCAGCAGTGCCTCTGTGAGCACCATGCTGGTGTCACCACACTGCCTCATGGCACACACTTCCTGAGCTTGATCCAGCATGCAGGAGTGGGACACAGTTTCCATATCAGGAGCTGGAACGGGAGCAGCACATGCTGATGGCTTCACAGTGTAGTGTGACGTGAAAAAAAAAAAATGGAGGGTTACTCGACGTTCATTTATACAGTTCTTCCTATTGCATGTTGTCAAATGCATCTTACTAATTTCCAAAGTATTCTGATGACATTACAGCTACTGCTTTCCTCAAACGAAAGCATGACAAGATGTCAATCACTTTGCACTGTGGTGGAGACCTATTATTCACCTCCACCAACCTAATACAAAGCAAACTTTTCACTCAAGCTATGCAGCAAAAAGACACAGCTTAACACACAAAAGCACAGTTGTGGAAAATGAGAAATCTATATTTACTCTATTGTGCTTGACAAGCACAATTATAATATGAATACAAAGATCAATAACCCTCCAACAACTTTTGATAAAGGCCTACTTCCTTTGGTAACAAGGTAGAATGGATGAGTGACAAGAGGGGAAGCAAGGCCACACAATTCCATCCTCAAATCAAGCTTGTTCACTGTTGCATTTCTTCCTGGTCTCAATAGTAAACTTCATTTTGAAGAACCAGGCAAAGTAATAAAAGATTCAGGTACTGAGGTCTTCTGCCTTTGGAAGGCTGTAACTGAAACTAAGTATTACCTAGTTTAGGAAGTGCTTTACAAAGCATGAACATTAGCACACCAAAAAAAAACCCCACACATTGAATCTTTACACTACTCTTTTACTGTATCTAAGCAATCACAATATTCATTTATAATCAGAACACCACTTTAAAGTTAAGAAATACCATAATTAATACCTGAGCACCAGATATACGGAGTTTAAAAATAATAAAAAAAAAAAAAAAAAAAAACCACACAGCAAAACACATATGGCAGAGCAGATAACCAAACCTCAATCTCTCAAATCCCAAGCTTTGGAGAGGCATGACTAAAATAGGCAAACAACATTTTAGGACTGGTATTTCACAACTAGAAGATGAGGTCAGAAAAGGCATTGCAGTAATACAGCTGGAAGACAGGGAAATTAATCTAAAGCAGGATTTTGGAAGACTGGGAGGAAAAAGGTGCTTTTCTGTTTCTATCAAGCACTTGAAAAGAGTTAATTGCCTACTTTGAAAATTCAATTTATCCTTCTGAGTAGGTACTGAGATTGGATCATATTAAAAATCTTCCTGAAGTCATGACTTTATTTCCAAGATCTTTGCTTAAGATAAGTTCATTGTATATAAGAATAACATACTACTGCAAATCAACTATTAAGAATGCTATCAGTGATACATCCTGTGACATTACAGCTTTTACCTATGCTTTATGAATACAGTCCTATGAGAAATAACAAGCACCTACAGCTTGCACAAAAAGAATGTTAATAGATCTCTGTAAAGAAAGCAACGTTACAGTAAAGGCACTGTAAATATGTATAGTAAATTAATTATTCTACACAAACAATTCCAGAATTTGTCTACACAGGATGTTTCCAGCAGACCCACAGCAGCTCTGCCCTGGCTCTCATGTGCACAGCTTTCAGCTACTTCAATGTGGCATGGAGCTGGATCTAACATAACATACCCCACACAGGGCTTGTTCTCTCAGGTTCGGTGATGAATTAACCACAGACACCTGGCTCCCAACCAGCTCAAAGCACGAGCCGAATTTGCAACACTGCATGTAGACACAACCGAGAGTGTCTCATAATGAAATTGCTTACTCACCTTATTCACCTCACTTACTTCATCTAGTGGAATAAACTACTCACCCATATTGCTACACAAAAAGCATTCACATGGATAATTGAAGGCACTGCTTATTCATACCCAAGATTACCAAACTCCAGCTTTTCTAGGTAAAAGAATCTGTGCTTCATGAAGGTCAAAACCAAAGCAAATGCATCCTTGCTGACAGTGAAACCAATGGCAACCCACTACCTTGACAGTATTATAAACAATGCATCTCTGATAAACAAACAAAAAAACGCACTCCAAAAAAACCAACAACCACCACAAACTGCAACTGCTAACAGCTCCAGGAGGTACATTAATAGCAGGTATCTCACTGATCAATCTTTTGCAGGACTCTATCTAGATCTCTAGTCAAGATATCACTGTTTCTTCACACACAGGAAACCAAACTTAAAAGCCAGGCAGCATACCATAGGCAAAGCAGCTCAACAGTTACACTGGAAACTTAAATTTAATGCTTTGTTTCTGGGGGAACATTGCACACATACCACAGAACAATTACAGTCTAAGCCTGTACAATAAAATCAGGTATGCTAATCTCAAAATGTATTTCTATTACTGACTAGGTAAAAACATCACTCTTTTTAAGGAAATAGCTTCTGCTTCAATGAACTGACTATTGGAAGCCAGCAGTCAACAGGAGCATTTAAAAAAATCAAGGTCTTACGGTTCCCATCTCCTGTAAAAACATGGATGTGATTTTTATTAATAACAGCATTAATTAATAGACATGAGTCTATTTAGGTTTTAATCCATCAATGAGTTTCCAATTTTAGGGAAAGCCTCTACATAATTCTAGATCCTATCAAATTTTACGAGAGTAGGATGCCTTGTAGAAAGCAAGAAGTCCATGTTTACACCTAATTGGGTATCACAAAATCTGTTCACTAGCAAGAGGATGCAAATACCCGAAACACAAGGCAAAAAGCATCTGGCAAAACTTTCACCTTCCCAGTCAGCCGAAAGACACAAACCCACAGGAAACCAGACTTCATCAGTTCCGGTACTCACGGAAATACCTGATTTCTATAAATGGTAACATTTTCCACATAACATCCACAGTGAGCTTCTTCAGCACTTTAAGGCCCTGCAAAGCATCTCCCTGCCCTACCCTAAACATTCACGTGCAGGCTAACCAAATATTTTTGCTTCCAAATGTTATTTTCTTTTAAAATACATTAAATATTTCCTTTAAAAACCCGCAGCTAGTCCTATTTATGTGACTGTTTGCTGGGTGGAATGAAGTTAGATGTTAAGCTGGAAATGCCATAACAGCTGAGTATTTTAACTGGCAACACCCTTGTAATGACACGCCTGTGTGTCACATCAGCTACAGGCTCCCCAACCTTCCAAATCTGGTATCTTATAGCTTGAAAAAGTAATTTAGCAGATTTATCAGAATTTCACATGCACATGTTCATAGACATTCCTGCACTGAAAATATGCAAGAGCACTGTATAAAGCACATATTCACAAGTTTGAAGCTTGTTAATATTCAGAAGCCAACTCAGGCAAGTCAATATGCCATCCCTACAAAACTAGTTAAATTATTTGTACCATGCCCTAAACCTATTTATGTTACAGTAATTTTTCTATAGAATATAAAGCCAAAGTAGAGCTAACACACTGCTTTTAATACTGACATTTTATCTCTTTCCAGATAAAAATCAATAGCCTTATTACATGCACTGTTCCATCAATGCAGGTGTGCACTATTTTATATAGATTAGTGGTGCTTTTCAAGGAACTTGCCCTAAATAAACTGTATAATAAGGATGCTGCAATTCCTTGGCATCTAACTCTGCTGGGCACAGGAGATCCCCTTAACCCCGCTCCCCACCAAATTCGAAAGCAAACATATGGCAATACATACAAAGACTATGCTAACTTTTTCCTCACCACAGATACCAGATGTACTGAGAAAAGGCAGGGTCATCCCAATTTGAGTATTTCCTGATAGTTTGTAGCCACATTTTATAATCTGAACTTTGACACATTTATTTTGTTGCACTTTCTAAATATAACACGCAGATGGGAGGGTAGGTAGACGGGAGAAACAAGGTAACATTGCATTCAGCAACCCAGCAGATAATCAGAGTTGTGATGAAAATATTTCTTCTGATTAAAAATGACCCACCCATGAGAATCAGAGAGACAGAATTTTGGATTAGTGCCAGTTCATACAATAACTATGTTTATTTTTCTCAATAAATATTTTAAAAATATGATTTGTGGTATTTGATATAACCAAGCCCGTGGTTAAAAGGCCCCTCTCCCTATCATGAGCAAATACAGTCTATCCTCTTTATTCGTCCAACTTCTCTTCAACTTTCAAGGCTAATCTAGTTTTAGGTCAGGAAAAGGACTGTGGTCTATCATTTTAAACAAAGCATTGTAGTAAAACGTGAACAGGAAATTCCTAACTACACTGTTCAAAGAACAATGATTAAAAAAAAACAATGCTAGCTCACAAAGTACAAGGAGCTTACAAGTTATCACAGGAGAGTTTGGGTGGAAATTTTTTTTTTTTTTTAAATAAAGATATATGTACGTATATAGTCACCTTGCTCGTTTTTTTCTTTTCCCCTTACTGTTCCCCACTCCCCACTGGGGCTAGTGGTGCTTTGAACTTTGCCAAGGGAGAAACTGTAGGATCTGAAGGGGAAGAGTGCAGTATATACAGCTCTGTCTGATACCTTGGAAATATCCGGCCTGCGGGAGTTAGTGCAGGCATGCCATTCATTCCACAACATATAAATGCCCTCTTTAGAGCCTCATCTAAGCAGCAGTTTCATTTGGATTTTGAGGCACAGGTCTGTCTTGTTTTTCAATAAGCTGCAAAGTATTTTCACCACAAAATTAAAAAGAAAAAAAAAAAAAACCAAAAAACTTTAAAACCCACCAAACCCCAGATTTTAAAAGCTGTTAGCATACAGAGTATATGAGTAAAATGCAGATATGAGGAAAACCTCCTGTATTACCATTGTATTCATAGTGCAGATTTCCCTCTCCTAAAACATTAAAAAAAAAAAAAAAAAATCGCTGCCCAAAAACTAAACCCTCAAAAACCCAACAAAACTTATGCATTTTAAATTGTACCAGTCTTATCATTTAAAAATGTTCAGAAATTCTTTAATCAATGCACTCTGACAACTACTTGGAAATAATTCTCATAAAAGTCTGGACATCAAACTACTTTCAATACTGGAGAGAAAAAACAGACGTATTTCCAATTTCAGACAGAAATTATAGTAAAGGAGAAATAGTTCACCTTTAATGTAATGTAGTAACATTATCTCATCTCAAGAATGTATTAGTCTGTATAACCCCTCAGGATTTTTTTTTTCCTTCACAGGAGGCATATCCTAAAAATATCTGGACACAGGTATATTAGCATTAAAATCTCCACCCACTTTTAAAAATAAGCCTTAGAGCACATACATAAAAGGCCAAAATGAATACATGATCTTGAAAGACTTGCATTTTAAAGAACACTATTTATGGATTAGAGGGTGGAGGGGAGAATTTCCACAGCCAGGACACTATCCATAGTATTGGGGTGTTCCTAAAGGAACCACCATATTAGGTGATTTTTTTTTTTAAGATGACAGAAAAATGTTTTATACACGTTCCAGATATTCTAAATGTAAAGAAAAGAAACTTATGCTTGTGATTAAGGCAAAAAAAAATAAACATAATTTTATTAATTGACTTCAGAGAGAATAAAACAAATAAATACCTGAAGAACAGTATATAAGCAGATGATCATACATGCAAAACTCCAGTACACAGTCTCACAAAGGAGATACTCCAAAAATGTATTACCATAAGATTTAACAATAAAATGATGCAGCTCTATTTTAAAACAACAAAACTTTTTTTTTTAAATTTTGAACCTTTTACATGTCAGGTGTTGAAAAAAAGAAAACAAAACCAACATTATTAGTATCTTCTTTCAGATACTATTTCCAAAACAATCAAGTAATGGCCAAAAAGCTTCACACAAGTCAGAAACCAGTGAAATTCAGAAAGCCTTTAACTCAAGGATTCAAACTGAGTCCTGGTCAATAGTAATGAAAGCACAGTATCATCTTAGATTTGCTGGGCAGAGACTGTTAAAGAGAATGGAGGATGTGGCTCACTCCTCACTGATATCCAGAGAGTAAGAACAGCAATTATTGCTGTTACCAAATGAAAGTCCTGAGCAGCCATGGACAGATCTACAAGACTACTCCCCAAAGTAAGTTGCCTAGCATGGTATTACAGCACACAGTGGCAAAAGAGTTTACTCTGTACCTGCAACAGCTCTGCATACAAGCCACCTGATATTTCAGTGGAAGGCAAAAATTTATAAAAGTGGACTATTTTCCACAATCACTGAAGCTTTGTCTAGTCTGTCAGATTTCCACACTACTGCAGGAAATTTTATGAACATTTCTTTAAAATATATACACACACATACATCTACCTAAACATCTTCATCCACATGAACCATCTGGTGGTTTGCCTTTTATGAAGTCTTAGACACAGTTTAACCTGCTAACCTGCTTTAGTGTAAAAACAGGTTTACATTTAAGCTCAATGAAATATTCAAGGATTTTTTTTTTTTTTTTTACACATCCTTCTGGGAAAACTCAAAACCTTTTTTTCTAAGCACTTAACACACTCCTAGAAGAGAAGTTAGAACATCAAATTTTGTACCAAAATTCCCACAAGCCAGTTCTGAAAATGTGTGAAAAATTAAGGTAGTTGATAATTGTTTAAGATGTACTTAAATCTCTCTGAACAGATTCAGTACAAAGACCTGGGAAATTCTGAGCGACATTCATAACCAATGATGAGAAACATTAACTGTGCTTTTTCTTTTTTAAGAGAAAAAATATTTACCAATGGAAGCAGTGAGGCCATAGCTGTAAGATATCACTGATGGCAAGATGCCTGAAATTTCAGATGATTAAATGACATTGCAGAAAACATTCTCATACTGCTTCCTACATTTTTCTAAACAACTAGTTCTATTATTTAATTTGCCCAAGTAGGCAGCTACATTAAACACAGAAGTGGAATTCAAATGCTCATGCAGAGTCTCAAGCACATAGGGTCTATTTATCACAAATCTCAGTACACTCATAACCACAAGAGCACTGCTAGGTTTTTCCTTGAATAAACTACAAGCTGGAAGAAAAGCAAAGATAAGACAACTCAAACCACAACGAAGTAGCATACACCTTTGTTTTTTTAAACATTGTTGTTCAGTACACTCCATACAGTTGGGAACAAGCACACAAATATGCAGCATGACTATACATATTCTTTAACTGGATTTTGACAAATTATCTATTGTATTTACAGTCTTTACGCACATTTCCAATTAAAAAAAATGTAATATATAATACAGTATTATACCCTACTAATAATGTCTATGGTTGTGACGAGCAAGACCAGGGAAGTGATTGCAATCCTGTAAACAGCACTGGCAAGGCCATATCTTGAATACTGTGTTCAATTCTGCGGCACTTACTACAAAACAGACATTGAGGTGCAGGATCAGGTCCAGAGAACAGCAATGAAGCTGGTATGAAGGGACTGGTCAACAGGTCTTATGAAGAACAGCTGAGGGAACCAGGGTTATCCAGCCTGGAGTAAAGGAAGCTGAGTGGAGACCTCATCACTCTTGGCAACTACCCAAAAGGATATTGTAACAAGGTGGGGGCAGTCTTTTCTCCTTAGTAGCAAGAGAAAGGATGAGAGAAAATGGCCTCAAGTTGCACTAGGGAAGGCTCAGGTTGGATTTTAGGAAAAATGCCTTCACTGAAAGAGTTACTGAACACTGGAATTGGCTGCCCAGGGAGGTGGTTGAATCTCCATCCCTGGAGGTGTTTAAAAGACCTACAGATGAGACGCAAAGTGACATGGCTTAGCACCAGACTAGGTAGTTAGGTAACAGTTGGACTTAAAGGTATTTTCCAACTGACACAATTCAGTTATGTTCTCTAGCTCATAATGGATAATCATCAGGTTAGTTTGTGCTAGTCATCAATTATAGTGTTAGAGACTATTTAGATTACTAAAGTTTATGCTCCAATAGCCATGACAGTCATTAAACAACTTTTTCCTTGGGTTTTGTGGTTAATTTCTTCTGAAGTTTGAGGTTTTTTACCTATGTGCCATATCGTATCTTTAATGCTTTGAGTTTTAGTCTTATCCAAAAGATGTAATCTGGGGGAAGCAGAAAACACACATTTAAAGAGTAATTTCTGAACACATGTAATAGTTTCTCCATCTACTACTTGTCCCTGTATTAGAAACAAAAAAAAAAAAACAAAACCCAAACCTCCACGGCAGTTTGCTGTGCTTTCAGAAATTCTCTTTTATGCTGAAATGCTCTTTAAGCATGCATTGAATAGCTGTTCAAGTCAAGTAATTTTGGACTGGGTCCTCCTTTGAGAAGCGTGTCACAATTTGTTTATGCTATAGAATTAGATAATCATGCAGTACTTCAGCAGCCTTCCCTAATATGGGTAAGTCATTCTTTCTAAGAATGCCTTCTGTATTAAGGGTGTTTAAAAACTTTTTTTAGCTCTTTAAACTGTAATCCAAGATTAAATAAATCAGTGTTTAAATACTATGTATTTTCAGCTTTGATATCAAACTTTGCATCTTGCCATAAAGAATACTAATCACTGTGTGTAAAAGAGCTTCAGCCTAAGTACAACATAAATCAAAATAGTTTCAACAAAATTCTCCACAGATATTTCAGTTTGAAAATAACTCTTTCAGAAAGCTATGAAAGATAGTCTTTGATTCTCTGTTGCTGGTTCAAGGGTGTTGATATCACTGTACTTTATTTTTGTCCCATTGCCAATTGAATACACTGAAATAGTAAAGTCTTTGAAAACAAATGTTTGTTTTTTTTTTTTAATTGCTCCAGTTTTTGGTATTTACTAATTCAATCATTGGAGGTGACCTGCTCCTTCAGCCAAAAGAGCTAACACTACAGCACAGAATCGGCTGCATTCTGCAAACAACACTGAGATCATCATGCTCATCAGTGGACACAAGAGCCTTTCCTACTCCAGCAAGCACCCACAAAAAGGCAGAGAAATAAACTGAGAAACACTCCCGCTTATTGGATCATGCAACATATCTAGAGCAAGCCTCACCAGGAGGCTAGCCGTATTAAGTGGCTGACTCAAATGATTCAGTGGGCCATTAAAAGTGACAGATCAAGTCTCACCATGCTTTCAGCACACCCTAATTGTACTAAGTCCAGATTAATTTTCCTATCTGGAACAGAATCAAGAAATTATCAAGACCCTTGCAGCGTGGCAAAACAAAGCCTGCATCCCTTTTCCCTTGCCTTAATGACTAGTTAAGAACTGTAGGATTTACATCCATTAAATAGACTTGGGATTGGTAGTGAGGTGAAAAATCAACAGTCCCTGTTTCTCTCCATCAGCAAAAATGTTCATCTACTTCAAATACTACAACCTTCTTCTCTACAACCTGGGAATTTCAACTTTGACACAGTCAAGTCCCTTAAAAAACTTCCCCAATCACTCTGTGCAATCTTTTTGTTGAGTTATAGCACCAAACACTGGAAACAAAGCTACCTTCTAAGCTTCTTCAGTAGCTGCTCTATGATTTTTTGTTACTACCCAGACATGCCTTTTCACACTCCACCCTTCCCCATTTACACCCTACAATTCCATGCCAAACCTAGATCCTCCTTGGAGGTGCTACACTGTCAAGATCCACACCCGTATCTCGCTCATCATCTTCAAGTTCTCTCTCACACACAACTCCAAGCTACCGCACTGCCAGCACCCTCCCACAGACACTCATCTGGTCCTTGCTCCAGTTCACTTACACATCAACTTCAATCCCTCCCAGGAATGGCACTGCTCACCACTAACTTCACCAAATCTTTCATGAGGGTTTCCAAGCTACCACTGATAACGCAAACTGAGTCCCCAGACTGGTTCTGCTGCTTGTAACTCTCTCATTAATAGCCACTTCAATGCTGCTACTCATCTGAATAACTGAATCTGATACCTACTTAATTGAATTTTGTTGGCTTTTATACATCCATCTTACACCTGAAAAGTGAATCCTTCCTTTTAAACATAACGCGAAGCTTGTCTAAAGATGTATTGCTTTACTATGGAGATATTTTAAAAATCAGTAGTCAGGATCACCATTCACAAAAAGATTTATTCAAAGAAGGTTTTTAACTGACTCATCACTTTTGCCAAAGCAAATTCCTCTTTGAATTAAACTTAATTGACATAAGCCACTTAAATACCCATCTGCCATGAAGGTTACATTATCTTAGGGAACTAAACTGGCTGAAAACTACCTTCTCCAAAACCAGACAAATTAAATACTGCATAGGGGTTATTTTTTCCCTAATTTGTCTTAGAGTAAGATAAGCACCTGTACCAGTGTAAGAGAAAGGGGAGACCATGTGGCTGGCAAGGACACTGCTGCTTTTGGCAGCAGCTAACCAATCAGTAGTAGCTCAAGGGTGCTGTATTGCAAAACCTTGCTCAGTGTGCACTACTCTGCAGTGGCAGAGAGGTAGGAAAAGTACCAAAGGAGTGTTTTCTTGAACTAGCTTCTTTCAACCAGAAACAAGTTGAACACTACTTAAAAGCTGAGATGCTGGGTTAGCTGGTGAATGTGAACTGTCACATCTGTGGCAGATAAGATATTCAGGAAGTTCTATTTTTAACCTTAAGCAGAAAAAAGTATTAGTTTTACTGTGCTTCACCAAAATATC
The DNA here is from genome assembly GCA_013399055.1 of Ramphastos sulfuratus. Classification (NCBI taxonomy): domain Eukaryota; kingdom Metazoa; phylum Chordata; class Aves; order Piciformes; family Ramphastidae; genus Ramphastos; species Ramphastos sulfuratus. The sequence continues at coordinate 54,100 of WBNM01031242.1, read as the reverse complement.
AACAAATACTTCTGTTTGGCCTCGCGTACAAATTTACAAAGCTCTGTCTAAGGGTAACCAACACAAAATTATAAACTAGTATTACATTTAGCAGGCACCTCTGTGAAGCCTGTTAACAAGACTTTCCTATAGATAAGTTTTGGTTGGTTGTTTTTTTTCCTTTTGTTTTTGGTTGGTTTTTTTTTATTGCCTACAAGTCATTTGTTCTTATGTTTGCACAGTGCTGTCACTATATTTACATTCACTAAAAACACTTAAGTTGTTATCTCTCAAACTAAACTTATCACTAGAATCCAAGCCTAAACATGAATTTTTTTTTTTCTCTAGATAATAGAGCTTAAAACCCAGCCCCAGGCCTGTGATATTTCAAATCTTGCATTCTCACATGTGCAGATTACAGATCTTTAAAAGCAGACACTTCCCCACACACAACCTTTAGAAGATACGTTAATGCCCATACTTAATTTTCTTTTAAAAATGCTTAGTGCTGTTCAGTGACAATAAATACAACCATTATGACAATATACTGACTCAGATATACATTGATTTATACATACAAAAAAAATAGAGAAGTGTCTTCTATGACAGTTTTGAGCACTGACAACTTCCACAACAGATCACTGTTTCTCTGTTTATAAGATCCAACTCACATATGAGGTAGTCAATAGCATCTCACAGAACCCTTCAAGAAAAACCTCAAGCTCCCATAACATCTGCCATCACACTGTTACAACATGCTGAAATCAGAAGTGCTAATTTAGTCCTTTCTAGCATGCACACAAATACATTAAGGTAGGCATCTACATTCCTTATCTAAGTACTGAAAATACTTTTATTTAGAGGTAAAAAAATACACATACATACAAAAAAGTCCCTTCACCTTAAAAAAAAAAATAACAAAATACTGAGAAGCTTAACAGCATTTTTTGGTTAATAAGGTTACCACGGCTCAATAGCTACTTTAGCATATGTACCTTAGATCCTGCAATTTTATGTTACCCAAGATAAAATACATATGCTTTTAAAATCTAACCAGTAAAACCTGATTAAATAAACCATAATTCACTTCTACTGTACTATAAGGAAAATCTTTCACCTTTAGGAAGAAACAGCAGATGCCTCCTACATCTACTTTCTGAGATACTTTAAAACTGCTATAAACACTAATAATCTTCAATGACTGGAGATGTAGCACTCATTTTTAACAGTGAATTACAAGAAAATGTGAATGCTTGCTTCATAGAAGCATTGCTTTTTCCCAAGCAACATAAATCCAATAAGAAATTACAAACTACTTTTAAAAAAACATTTAAATCGCAGTTGAGATCAATGTGGGCAAAAACCTCTGGCAATAATTTACAATTATTTACCATAAATCAACTGATTAACATCTACTTGGTATCAAAATCTATCAATCAAACAAAAGACTCCGTTTTAAAAACATACCTAATACCAACATTGATTCTAGAACACTTGTTGCCTACATTTCTTCTTAATCATAAACACTTTCAAGGAATTCAGTCACAATATAAGGTTAAGTATCTGCCTGTTTGAAGACCTACTGGCCAGAATGAAAATAAAAACCCAAAAATTGAAAATCCCTCCTGAAAGGCATCAAAGTAGATTTATCATGGCATATACATATATGATTTTTTCAAAACAAATGTCAGCTACAGTATGCCTTTTAAAATATTACTGAATGATTCTGAACAAGAACTGAAGCACAAATACGTGCAGACTGCCCAAAGAGGCTTAGAGCAATGCAGCCTTTTCTCAGCAGCATGTGCTACAGCATGTATTCTCAGTCACACACCAGAAGAGCAGTTGCACAGCTGCATAGCTTTCCCATCCACGCTGTGGCTGCATTCAGGCTTGACATTTACTAAGAAAATTCAAAACATCTGGATCTCAAGCACTACTTTATATGCTGTGCTCTTAATATAAATTCTATCAAGTCCATTGTATTTACTGCTAACTTAAGGTAATCAAATGATGCGACTGCAGTGACCCAGATCCTTCACGTAATGGGATGAATTGGTTTTCTTCCTTACCGTGTTAAGAGAAACAACCAGACAGAGAAGCTCTCCGCCTTCTAATGAAGGGATGGATGTTCTGCCCATCCTTATATATACCTAAATAGATCTTGTAAGTTTTATATAGTTCAAATAATACATCATGCACCAGAGTCAGTAAAAATAGATGGTTGTAGACAAGACTTCAAATGATAATTCACTTAAATCAGACACACAAAAAAAAATCTGAAATAGATAATTTCATCTAAAGAACCTAGGCAGAGTAGAAAAAAATTGACATTTAGTATCTCATTATTAAAAACGTATCTTTCTGATTTCAACTTCTGACTATCAGATATTATTACAAATCTAAAGACTTCAGTATAATCTCTTTTTCTGAACAGGACTCAAACCATTTCTTAAACACCTCTTCAACTGAATAAATTTTGTTCATATTTTCCAGATCCAAACTCTTCCAATTTGTTTTTTTTCTCCTTCAACCATCTCATGCAAGCATAGCACTGATAGCCTAGAAAGACAATTTATAAAAGCACAAATTAGTACTTCCAGTAGTTTCTGTTCCCCTTTAAACAGTTTCAGAGCATCACTTCCAAAAATACACTTTTGCACCACATAGATTATATTTTATGTGTTATATTATTTGACTCACGCAGTCTGTTAAAGCAAGTGATTTGAATCTGCCCAGTCATCATAATGTTTTCACAGGGAATATTAAGAAAAAGATCGACAATCACTTTTTTTTCTTCCCATTCCACAAGCAGCATTAGTTCAAAATAAAAACTGTGTGTTAACTCAGTTGATAATCAAAATACAGCAGAAAGTAAGTACACAAAAAAATCTGAAAACACATATGAACCTGAGGCAAACTTTCAAAAAAGGCAGTAACCAACCATTGTGTTCCCTTCATCTTTCTGATGCTTTGGAATAAAAGTATTCGAATTCTGAATACTGAATGTCACTAATTGAGACACAGTGTTAAGGTCTAACATACATCCAGAAAAATGCTATTTGCGAAAAATCTTGATTTAAACGCTGCTTCTAATTGTCTTTCGGTTCTTGAGTAATGTCAACTGGACAGACACATTCCAATACTCTAGGAAATATTCTTTTGCCTTGACAAAAAGCCCACTGCCTTTATAACCATTTAATGCACTGGTGCACCAAAAGATCACTTCCACTCACTAGAGAGTAGCACATCTTCCAATTTTGGCAAAAATCTTAGAAGCAATTTTCATTTGCTTCACAACCCTTTGATCTGGCCTCAGAGCTGATCTCCATGTATCAAATAAGGCACGAAAACATGAAAAAACAGTCTGTCACTAAAAATCCTCTCTTAATACAAAACACTAAGTAGTTAAGCAACTTCAGTCTGAAGTGTTCAAGCTTTAACTATTTAACATGAACATTCTCTTGATTTAAGCTTCTTACTCACAATCTCCCATTCCTTTACAAAATCAAATTGGAGAAAAAGAAATTGCATCATCCAGCATCACACTGGCATGTGACTTTGAGTATCTCACTTTGCCACTTGCCACAACAGGGAGAATGGACTGGTTTTGTCCTGCCCCACAGAGAGAAGAGGCAAATCAGGTAATAGACATTTGCTACAAGCAAACAAAACTATGAGAATGAGGAGTCCCCACAAAAAAAAAAAAAAAAAAAAAAAAAGCCATTACTTCTGGAGTTCTCTGCTCACTTGAGCATTCCCACTCTGCCCTGCTAACAATAGATACCTGTCTAATGACTTCCTCAAGCTGACTCCTTATTTCACATCCACTAGCCTTTCCTGCTTATTTCCAGTATCTACAATTCTGACTTTTAAATCTCCTTGTCCTCACAGATCTTACACTTCCCGACCTTCGCCATCATATTTCATACAGTTCTTCTATTTCACCTTCCAACTACCTTTCCTTCTTCACCTAGACTTTGCACACTGTCTTGCATGCATATTTTCTGACTCAGATTCCTCATCCAAACTCAGTGCACTCTTTTCCCTAAGGGTTCCCTGTACAGTGAAGAAAAGAGCTGACACCCTCACACTCTGAACCCTCCTCACCAGACCGGTTTCTTCTTGCCTGTTTCTCCCTGCTCTACTGGTTTTCAGTCCAGTTCCCCTACTTTTTTATTCCCAGGCTTAAGATGCCATCCCTTCTTCTTCATATCCTCAGCTCCTCATTGCTTTACTGTCCACAACCTGTATTTTCCAATGTCATTCCCTCGTTTTTCCAATGTCAACCCCACTTGTTCTCATACTCTTTCTCCACCTTCTCTACAGGACCAGGGTTCCACTCTTGTACTCAAATTAAGCAGCTTTTAGGTCTCAGAATTAAGATGCTGATGAGGATACAGAACAGAAAAACTATTTTAATTAACATACCAGCAATACAGCTTCCAGGAAGTTTCTGCAAATGCAGCTGCTAAAACCTAGGTCTTTTACCCAGCCCATACTGATTTTTTCAGTGCCTCCCAAACTCATCCAAGTAGACAGTTTCTCCATGCAGAACCATTGCTACACCTCACAAGTTTAAAATCCTGACTCAAAGATTACTTCAGTCTTCAAACAAACAAGACAATTCACGTGAAGAAGCTGAAGGAAACAGACCCTCTCCCTTAGCATTTTTCAGGAAAAAAAAAAAAACTACTGTGTTTTAGCTGTAGTTTCTACACATAAGAAATCTAACAAGATTCACTAGCTTTTTGGAAAGCTTTTGCCAAACTCAAAATTTTATGCAAGATCTAATAATCTGAAAATGCAGTCTTGTAACAAACAGTGACAGCAACAGTAGCAAGATCCTTGGTGCCACATGGATTTCATTATCAGTCACAAACATAGTCAGTGTTTTTATAAGATCATTTACAATCCCCAGTTATTGACCAGAATCTCAATCTAGCAATATAGCTAGTACTATGCAAACAAGATAAAAAAGCAGTTCACTGCACTGAAGAACGTGCAATCTATTAAAAGACTCCTACTGCAACACGAAGCCCTCCACTGAATGGCTCCATTCTGCCAGAATCAACTGTTCACAATTCACTCATTACACACAATCCACACAGATCAATAGAGTATCTTCCCCATCCTAACCACTGATTTGATATCAAAGATAAGATGCTTCTCAAATGGCTCATTTTATTACTCATCTACTATTCTCCCTCTTTTTTTTCTTAATTTAGTCAATTTTTTCTTAGCATAGAAAACTGTAAGATATCCACTTCTGAGTTTTTATGCCCTCTCGTNGTTTTTTTTCCCTTTTTTTTTTTTTTTTTTTTTTTTTGTTGGTTTGTTTGGTTTTTGGGTTTGTGTTTTGTTTTTTTTTTTACTTACCTCCCTTGCCTTCATCACCTTCTCTTTCTCAAACTCTGAAATCTCTGAAAAGATCCTGTGGGGATGCTTATGAAACTACCGCTCACAGGAAAGCTTGGAGGTGCTGATTCTTAGAGCCCTGATCAAATGCAGCATGGCCTGAGGCCCCATAGTATTATGCAACTCCTCTTCAACAGAAACAAAACACTCAAACACAGAAATGGTGGGGTGATCTCTGACACTCTATACCCAACTCAAAATGCTGAGATACATATAAAACGAGTAGGTTATTCTGCTCTCCCCTTTCTCAACTTCTTTTTGCAGAAACACAGCTACAGCACCACTTCCACACTGCACTAACCTTTATTACCCAAACCTAGCAAGAACACAACTTGATCCTTTCCTACTACCCACGGGAATCTGAATAGCTGCAATGAAAAACAGAAAGTCTGGTCAATTCCCACTATGCAGAACAGAGACAACTCACGTTAACAGTAGCAATCTATTCTCAGAGACTAACTCTGCAATCATAAAACCAGTTCCTACTAGCTATGTTCTGTAGAAACTATTGATATGTGCTCATGGAGGCATGTCTTTTCTTTCTATCTGCCCAAAATGAATGTCTCAATCTCTGCTCCGCAGCCTTTCCTTACCCAATGTGAAAAACAAGTTTAAACGTTGGTGTGAAATAGAGAGATTTTCGAGCACTGTGTGGCATTTCAATTATTTCTTCAAAATACGAAGTCATAACTTTAGCAATACTTTTTACACTGAATGGTAAACACGATAGTAAATGTCTAATTGTATGCAAGACGAAACCACATACCCTCCAAAATTTAACAGAAAGAATGACATACAGACAAGCCACAGACACGGTTATGTCATTTATTACCTTTAAAACAGCATATTACAAGTAAGCTAACAGTATGTGTATGCACTTTAATGTAGAAAAATGTGGTATTTAAAGCATACTGACAAATATTTAATGCCTCAGCAAAAAAAAAATGTGCATGCATAAATATATCTAAATGATGAGACAAAAAAGATCTTCATCTGGTAAGTAAATATTTAGGCTATTTAAACAGTTATGTATCATTGTGCAAGACGGCAGAAATTGCTCAAATTACTAGTCTTTAACCCAGACTGTGCTTAAATGTTTCTGTGGCCTGCTTAACATTCCAGGCATACTTCTGGCAAGGTAGCTCTGGCTGGGGTTCAAACTGTCCTTGTCCAACTTTCACTTACTATAAAAACATTGTTTAATATAGAAAAGTATACACAGAGACATATGTTTCTTATTTCGCAGACACCTAGAATACTGACACTTGTGTTCACTAACTCCGCGTGGAAATTTTCAGGCGAACGCTTTCAAGCGAGGTTGCATTTACCGAGCAGCACCCGCTACGGACAGTCCATGCTTCCATCAGTTTTAAGCTGTAACGCTTAAATATTGCTTATAATGCAATTCGACTAAAAAGCATAAATTTTCCCTGTGTTTTTTCACCCTAATTAAAAGGAAAAGGCCCTAACTCGATCTTACCACGCACTGCCAGGCCTGAGAGTCACGAAAGCGCTACCCAGAAACAACGCAGCAATCGGGTAATTTGCAGCAGACGGCGTATTTGTCAAATTAACTGCAGGAATTTACCGGTTTGCTTACCTCCACGCAGCGTTATCTTTTATGAGGAGGTAATCTACCAAATTACTTCAGCATGCCTCCAGCCTGCTGCTGCCAATTAGTTCAGCCCGGCTAATAAATCAGGATGGCCAGGCCACTCGGTTGCAGTGTTGCTAGCCTAGTAATTGAGGAGTATAAACACAGGCAGTATGTTCCTGCCTTCCCATCTCCCTTCACAGAGGGCCAACACTTGGTTTGAGCATCCACCACGAGGCGGGGGGGAAGCCTTACTTCCCATTTTCCTGCACTTAACATTTACGCTGGCGGCAAGTTAGACAGCTGCTGGGGTAGGGGCTCTGCCCCTCGGGTCTTCACACGCATCGGCTGAAAAGGGTCGGTGTGACAGCCCCCCCCCCCCACTCCCCGTCCTGGCTCGCCTTCCCGCTTAAAGGCGAAGGGAGGTGAGGCGGAGCGCCCCGCCGGCAGGGGCACCGGCGGTCCCGCCGCCCACACCCTCCCGCGGCCACGGACGGGGGAAGGAAAATGTCGCCGACGGGCCTGGTCCCGCGCCGAGGGGGAGAGGGCGCAGAGAGAACAGGACAGAGAGGCCGAGGTCTCGGCTTCCCCGTCCCCTTCTCTCCGCGCCCTCTTCCTCTTCTGCGTCGAGGTTGGCGCTCAGCAGGGTGAACCAGAGTAGGGTCTTTCTTCCCCTGGGACCTACCTCGTCCGCCTAAGACTTCAGCGTCTTACCTATCTCGGGGGTCGATCCACGAGGTCTGCCGGGTGTTATGGTCGATGTAGAAGACTCGCCCGTCGAAGTCTCTCGCTTCCTCCCAGCCGGCAGGCAGTGGGAGTTCCGAGCTCTCCCGGCCCCGTTGCCCGCCCGCCGGCGGCCCGCCGCCCTGGCCCGCCGCCACTTGTTGCTGCCGTCGCCGTCGCCCACCGCTTAACCACGGCATGGCCGCTCCGCTGCCGGGCCGTTGCCGCCGCCCAGCTCCGGCCGAAACCCGTTCCCCGCCTGCCGCCGCCGCGGCAGCTCCCGTCCCACCCGGGCCGCGGCCGCCCGCCGCCGCCTCTTCCTCGTCTTCCTCCTCCAGAACTAACAGGCGGCCCCGCAGGGAGCGGGACTCGGGCGGCTCCGGCTGCGCCGCGCCGGTCTCATCCTCCCCCGCGCCAGCCCCGCTCCGCGCCGGGACCAGCCCCGCCGCACTTCCTAACCCCGCCCGGGTCCTGCCCCGCGCCGCCGCGGCTCCCAGCCCCCGAGCTCGGCCCGGCGGCCCGAGCGCCTCCGCCCCGCCGCTCAGCAGCGCCCCGCCGTCGCCTCCCCCTGCTCTTGCCCGGCGCCTGCCCCGGCCATCTTCCCCTCCCTCCCTTCGACACGGCCCGTCCCCCGCCTCCGCCCCGCCTGGCTGTTCCCACGCCGCGGAGGGCCGGTCTGGGGTGGGAGGACCCTCCCGCCCTGGCCCTTTCCTCTGGCCGGGCTCGGTGTGCGGGGCAGAAGGGAAGCGGCAGAGGCCGGCCCAGCGGCCGCACCCCGCGCCGCGGAAGCCGGGCTCAAACCCAGACACGTCGCCGATGGAGAGAGGGCGGTAGCCCTCCCGACTGGGCCTGGGCCGGGGGAAAGTGTCTGAGGCTCCTCCGGCTCCCGTCCTGTGCCGCCCCAAGGCCTGTGATCTGTCGCGGCCCGTTGAGGAGCGAGGCAGGCGGCGAAGAAAAGGTGGAGCGATGCCAGGCGCTCGCTGGGTCACTTATCCCGTGTTGCCTACTCGAAAAGCCTCGGAGGTGCTAGAGCAGTCTGGATAGGCACGGGGACGTGAGAAGGGACAGGGATCCACAGCAGAGCCGCTGATGGTGGTGGAAGAGCGGTGCTGTGCATTGCACCACTTAACAGCTTGGGTAACGGATGGTGAAGAATTACGTTTGACACGCTTAACATCTCAGTCGGGTCTCTCAGTCTCATCCAATAAAGCAGAAAGCATCTATCGGTGTCTGGTTTGACCTGATCCTGCTGGAGATCACGATACAAACTTAAAGAGTTAAAGTTAGCTGATGGTACTCCATACCTTTTCAGCATGCTGACTCCAACTAAAACTTTGAAAATCTGGAAATAAAGAATTATGCTTCTGAAAATTAGGAAAGGGTTAGCAATGTTCTCGAGCATCTTTTAACTCAGTCCCCTAAAATTGGCAATATGCTGCCAGGGATTATGTTACAATTCCAGTTATGTTCCACTTACATTCACTGTTTTAAGTTAGAAGTCTGTGAACTTTTAATTGTTGCAGTGAAGTTACGAGTGCAGAAAATTTTGCTCATGACTTCTTAGGCTTTTCTTTCTCTCCCTCTGTTTATTCTCTCCTAAATGACGAGTTATCAAACAACAAAGCAGTGCATGAGAGAGGCAGTACAGATGATAGCATAGATCAGGCCTTTAACCTGTTTTGTAAGTTATTTCAATAGTAGTAGACTGAAGTCATCTTGTCAGGGCTATTGTCAGCACTGAGGTGTGATAGAGAATAATAGGTGGGTTTAGTGATGAAAGCAAAGCACCGTATGAAGCTCCGAGGGCAGTGGTGAAGTAGACTTAAAATGCAATAAATATGTAAAATTTAGCATGTGCTGGGTTGTAGATCTGATCTTCAAAAGCACAACCACTTATGTTTGTATCAGCTCATCTCAACAGAGAGTTTGCTTCAGGAAACACTGGGTGTTAGACTGTTTTGTGGTTACAAGAGTTCAGGTCCCAAGAGTTCAGCAGTATCTCCAAAAGCAAGGTGCTGCTTGTGTGTTACAGATATTTCTGAGGTATATTTCAAAGACAGCAAAGTTCAAGAACAAAACAAACTCTATTTTAGGTTTCATGTGGCAGAAGTAGACATTCTCAAATGGCTCAGGTTTAGATTAAGAATGTTTTGGGGCATTAGATTTTCTTGTTAAAAACAAACAAATAACCAAATCCACAACAAACCTGTTCTCTGTGCACCATTGTTGCTTTCAATGTCTTTGCGGCAATCAGCGCAGTGTCTGCACAGCACCATGCCAAGACACTGGACTAGTTTATAATACCTGGAAGCAGTAGTACCAGGTTGCTATAATAGTCCACCAAGACTAATTAGTCCTGATAATCATATGTGCAGCATCTCCCTTCAACATTGGCTAGTTCTTCCTCAGCAGTCCCTGGAGAGTCTGATGCTTCAGTGGGTCAAGGGAGGGTCAAGTTTCAGTGAAGAACCTGTAAATGGAGGTTGCAGAAAGTGTGGAACTGGCCACAGTGGTTACAAAAAGATTTCAAATGCAGGGGAGCTCCACACTGCAGTAAGCAAGAGGGGAAATGACAGGATTGAGAGTGGAACATTTCATTCAGCTCATAGCTCTTCAACTAAATTCTTGCCTTAACTTTGGCTCTAGGTTAAAGCCAGAAAACAACTTGGCTGGGTTGTGGTTTCCCAAACAAAATTATGATGCACATGTTCCATGTAAATCATGAGCTGAATGTCCAGTGTGGCCTGGATCTCATGGATTCATTATAAATCCAGTTAAGGATGTATATGCTACTATGTAAAGGACAGGTCCAAGATTTTCAGATGTAATGTAGCTGCTTCTGTAACTGACAGGTTACATGTCTCTAAAAATAATCCTTAGATTCTGCTGGGCAAAGTTTGCAGGCTAAACATGAAAACAGGTCCTTAAAAACTCAGATTTAAAATTATCCCAGATTTCACATCTAACATTCAGGCTGTCCATATCTAGAAAAATTAGTTAGAAGCTGAAGCTTATTAAATGCTTATGAATATAGGTGTTGAAAGACCTAATTCCAAGAGTCCAGCCAACTGTGCAGAGAGCTGCCTACAGTAACCAGTAGGGAATGACAGGGCTAGCAGTTGCCTCACAAGAATAGAAGCTCCCTCTGTCTGTAGCACACTCATGCCAAGATGCCAGGCAGGAACTCTCAGTTATTTTTCAGTCCAGAATGGTACCCATCCTTCAATGGTACCTCATCCTTTTGCCTGTTCCATGGGAGGAAATGAACAAACCATTTGAGAGCCAAAGTAATTTTTGAGTAACATGAACAGGCAAGAGGAGAAGAACCTGAAAAAGTCACTCTACTTTTCATGCCAAAGGACTAATTTGCAGTGTGTGTTATGCCATCCTTACCCTACAATGAAGCCCTCTCAGAGACTCTGTCACTACTCCCTCCCTTTCATTTTCCTTCCTCCTCAATGTCTGTCATGCTTCAAGATGGCAAAGGAAAAGAGAGAGGTGGAGAACCTGGTACAGCACAGCATATCTCAGTTTTGAGTTGCAGAAAGAAACCCCTCCACCAAACAAAGATGAGCTGCATAATACAGAACAGGTAATAAATAACATGGAAGATTTTGACTTAGAAGAGATAGAAATCTGCCAAAAGAAATTGCTTGTCAAGCATACTTTAATCAATTTGCTCCAATGCCAATATATCATACTTCATACAAAGGTATATCTGCATACATTTACATCAGTCCCTTGCCTCACTTATATCTTACTCATGTATGCATAATACACATCTTAATTCTCATATATTTCACACACCTTTATTCCACACCTGTTTTTCTTTCCTTCCATTTTTTTCCACCCACAAACATTGCTCACACGTTCACTCATTCCTCAGGCACACCTATTCCCATTAATTCAAAATTACATAAGCAGCTTTTCTTCATGTACCCTCCCTGCCATCTTCAATGTTTATAACCACAGATTCTACCTACACATCTTTGTTACATGTGCTCTTATACTGAGGTCTATAACTGATACCACATTTTCCATATAAAGTGTAGGTTTGTTACCTCATTGTATATAATAAAACTCTATCCTTCTAGCTTTTTTGTGATTTGTTCCCCATTTCCCAGATCTTCCAACCTGTGTGGGACCTTTATACTGTCTTCACACCTAACTCAAAGTTCTCACTTGTCTGTGATCGTAGATGTCTTCTGAAATAGCAGTGAAGGCTCCATCATCATTGTCCTGGTGGCCAGCTATCACTCATCCTGTAAGCTGGGTCTTACTACATTTCCCATAGCCAAAATATTAAGAAACCAGGACATATTTTCTCATTATCTCCATTCCTTCAGGTCTCTTCTATACATGACACATGCATATGTATGCAAAAGTATAAATGGAGAAATAAATTAGAGATGGAGAGGACATAAGGCTCATCTCTCCAAACGTAATATATCTTGCACACAGAACAACCTATAGCTGAGTGAATTGCTTAACTGCTGAGAAATTTTCCAGGGGAGGCCTCTCCTTTGACTGCTGTACAGGGATTTTAGCATCCCTCAGCATGGTGGAAACCATGCTGGCTGCCCCAGTTTGCAGCTACAAGCTGATGTGGGGTCTGAAGTTTTTTCAGAAGGTTGCTGGGCAAAGGAGAGATCTGACATTTGGATGTAAGTATGTTGAACAATGTGGGACATCATTGCTTCTGCAGGAGAAGTAATTGAGATGGTATGGAAGAAGAACTGGACAAGCATCAATCCCTGTGAATTACATAGGGGTTCAGGGATGGCATAATAGATGACACAGAGAAGCATAGTATGTAGTAGGAAGGGTGATCAGCAGTTATCCACTTCGAGTAACTGAAGGGTAGCGAATGCTCAGCCCTCACTTGCTGTCAGCAGCCAAGATTAAGGCTCCAGGAATAGAGAGTCTCTCGGTGATCATTCTCTATCTCAGCTATAGGTGTGAAGGGTGCCAAGAAGTAAAGCAGAAATGTGAAATTCTTGAGGGTTTTCAAAGTGGGAGACAGAGTAGAGAGCTGTGTCTGTGTACATGTGAAGGAACCAAGTCTTTCCTTCTACACAATGAGTAGACCTGATAAGATACTCTTGAGGTGAGATATTGCCAAATATAAAATACACTGCAAATCCAAAATCAATGGGGAAAAAACAGGATAGGTCTGAATCTAACATTAAATGTAACCAAAAGGTTTTGAAAATGAGTGCTTTATCAGGAGGAATTTACACAGGGAAAGACTGATTAATTCTGCAGCCAGAAGTCTGTCTGAGAAAAGGAGAGTATTTTTACAGTACTTTCAGTTCAGGCATTAAGGCTGTGGTTAGCCTTTGAATGAATGCAATTCAAGTGCATAGATACTCACTGCTATGAAATATATACACAAGTGTTTATTCTCATATCATTATGACCATAAACCACTGAAATATGTATATAATGTGCTTTTATAAAGCACATTTAAAATTCTGTGGCATGCCAAAACTCTTCATTTATGACATTGATTTAATATACAGTATATAGGTGGAATTACTGAACAGAAAAATTTAAAGAAACCAAATTATCTAGAAACAGTGAGATATGACACTCCTTTAGGCTTCAGTCCTGATTTTGCTGGGACAGAATCATAGGCTAGCCATGGTCTGCAAGCCATTAGCAGTTTTGAGGTCATGATGGTTGTGTCTTGCTACTCCTTGCCCTGCCTCTCCTCATCCCTGAAGGTGCTTGCTTACCGTTTTGTTCTCAAGGACTGCCTTCCTACTTATTTTGACCAGTGTATATTTGCTGAACTCAATATAGCTTTGTATAGTTTATATTTGCATTGATGTTAGTTTTGTTGTTTCACTAAAACTGTTTTCATTTCAACCCACAGGTGGTGTCTCCTTCTCCTGATTCCTCTTCTTTGCTGGATATGGGCCATTAAGTGATAGAGCAACAGCTATATAGTTTAGCCCTGGATACCAGCCCTATGTAGATAATTTCACAGTTTAATAAGACTATATTTAGCCACAAACAGGAAATTTATGAAATATATGAAAGTTACATATTAAATAACTGTAGCAACAGATTTAAATATAGATCCATTCCTCTGAATATGCAGACCTGCTTGCATCCAGCTTGCATATCCTTTTCTAATCCTCCGTTTCATGGCACCTACTCATTTGTCTCTAAAAGGCCTGGGATAAAGGCAATGTGAATTTCTCTTTATCATTCCTAATATAATGTTTCACTTGTCTTATTTATCACCTGGCAGTAGTATTGGCTTCAAATAGCCTAAATGCTCATACTCAGGAAATCCCACCAACCACGTTCCCCTGGACAAATCCCATTCTTTGTGCTACAGGCCAGCCTGCCAACCATTTGAATGCCCAGGTTTAGCATTTTATCTGTCAAAACATTTAAGATGTTTATTAAGAGTTTGGAGTTTTTGTAATTTCTCATAGAGGCACAAGTCATTTTTTCATGTGCCTTCCAGTGGTATATTCTGTCCCAGTCAGCTATTAAGTCTGAAGCTCATGTGGTGTGCATAAATTGCACAACATCTGAAATATTAGGGTTTTAAATTTTTCTGTAGGGATCTGGTAAGTCATCAAGCTAGTTCAATCAGCACAAAATTCCTGCTCTAACACCCCACCACAAGACTTGAGAGATAAGGTGTAGTTACAGCACAGTTGCCTCTCTCTCATCCTGTCTTCTCTGTGGATGCTCACCCACTTATTCTATTTGCAAACTTAAGCCTATTTCACTTAAGTGCTTTCCCAGACAACTATAAATAGGCTCTCAGAAGTGGTAATTAAGTCAGGACCACATTCAGTCACAGGAATTTAACAGCTTCTCCTGGCAGAATACAATTGTTTTTTCCTCCTCCATCCAGGTCTTTGCAGTTGGCCACAGAGGACCTGGAATGCTTTAATGGTTCAAACCATTTGCAGCATGATTGTATACTGGCACGTTATTATTCCTTTGCCTCGTTATTTGTGCTGCTATTAATTTTTATTAAAAAAATATTGTTGGGAAACTTTCACTCAGCTCAGACTTGTCATGCACCTAAAATAAAACAAGATGGAGGAAGAGAGGGTGGAGCTGACCTAGAGGATTCAAAGGGTGGAGGATGAGGTGGTGGGTGCAAGGGAGAACCTGTGGAGATGTGAACTTCAGCATACAAAAATGTATTTTGACTGACTGAGATTATAATTTAAGGCTTATTGTTCTCTCTTTCTCCATATTATACTAACTTCAGTGACTGCAATGACAATTTTGTGTTACTTGTGTCATTGTATCAAGTTTGTCTATGGCAGTGTCTCTAAAAAAATAATTACTGACATTAGCTTGATTTTTTTCAAATGTTGATTAAATTAAACTTGGAGGAAAAATGTTCTCTTCTGGAGTTTTGTTCCACCTTATGCTTAAAGTGAGGGAGAGTTATTTGTTCTGTTAGATTTTACAAAGAAACCTCTCAAGCCAGTGTGCTTTATACACTCAGTGATCACAGCCCACCGCATTTCACCGTCAACAGGGCTTGTTTATTTGTCTCTTGGCCTTGCAGCCAGCACATGTGCTGTGTCACCATGTGGCAAGGAGGAACCCTTCCTCCTGCTGGTGCTGTGTACCACTTGAACAGGTTGCTTAGAGAACTGAAGACCCGTATGTGTCTTCTGTCAGTTTGAAATATAGTAAATGCATTCACTTTCCTGCATGAAGTTTAAAAAAAAAAAAAAACCAAAAAAAACCAGAAGAAAGAAATGGGGAAGTTTCTGGATAAATTACCATATATAGCTTTCTGTAGGATTCCCCAGCATATTCACTCAGTGACTCCCAATTACTTCAACAACACTGTAGTACTTGTTCTCACATTGACATCACTGGAGAGATATTTATTCCAACACAAGATGTTTGCTGTGCAGAATATGTCAAATTTTGTTTTGCAAAAGCACATTATTGCAGTTCTTTTTTCATTTTTATCCAAAGATGTATTGTCTGTGGTATTGCGCACTGCTAGAGAAAGAAACACAAAACTATGCCCTGGAACCCCCTTTTATGTTTTCCCATCTAAAGAAACATGCCAGTTCACATCTGTTCCAGAAACTATACATTCCAATTCAGTAGTATGAGAATAATACTGGCAATGTACATTGCAATTTGGATACTGGATACATGCTATAAAACCTCTGTAATGTGAGAATGATTATACTAAGTCGAACCAAAGTCCATCCAGCCTAGTGCTGTGTTTCTAGCATTAACCACTATCAGCTGTATAAGGACAAATCAGAGATAGTGATTACTGATTCTGATTCTGTGATTGATTTTTCAAGAACTTTCTTCCAGTTTCCAGTGAATTCTGGTCCAGAGCTGTTATCCTTGTATTCAACAGCTCATGAGGGATTTTCATTTTTTAATTCATTCAATTGTTTTAGCATCCACAATATATAATAGAATCATAGAATCAATCAGGTTGGAAGAGACCTCCAAGATCATCCAGTCCAACGTATCTTCCAGCCCTATCCAATCAAGTAGACCATGGCACTAAGTGCCCCATCTAGTCTTTTCTTGAACACCTCCAGGGACAGCGACTCCACCACCTCCCTGGGCAGCCCATTCCAATGGCAGATCACTCTCTCTGTGAAGAACTTCCTCCTAATATCCAGTCTATACCTCCCCTGGCACAACTTGAGACTGTGTCCCCTCGTTCTGTTGATGGTTGCCTGGGAGAAGAGACTGTTCCGGAGCACTCCAAATTCCTTCCTTCTCCCCGTCTCCACCCCTGCCCAACCCTCTACCCCCCCCCCCCCCCTTGAGTTTGAATGGGGAGGAGAAGGCAGCACGAAAATTGCTTCCCCGCCGCCCTGCATGCTTGAAGGGGGAACAGCAAAAGACACCTTTCCACACACATGTGCTGACCCATACGGAAGCCCGTGCTGGGTTTTCGCGCCCAGTATAAATTGGCAAATGGACACTTTGTCTAGAAAAGCATAAATAGATCAAGGGAGAAGGCGCGTGGTTCCCACCTTAAGAGTCCTCCACCTTGACAGAGCTCCTGTTTTGGACCATCCCTGCTTTTGGACAGCTCCTACCTTTTTACATGGCTCTCAGTTTTGCACTGTCCCTGCCTTTGGATGGTTCTCCCCACTTTTGCACCACTATGAGCAAATTTGCAAGCTTGGCAAGTCCTGGGGTCCTTTTGAAAGAGCTGTTGGTGGCACCCAGACCTGGCTACTCTCAGATCATACTGCAGCTGATTTCCTGCCTGCTATTCCAAACTGGGGAGACCCAAGCAGTTTAGCTCCCCGCTGCCGCTGCTGAGGCAGCATCACTTCCACGAACCCTTGTCTTGTGGAAGTCGTGTTTCAAGACATTTCTGAGTTTGGTGGCTCTTCCACATGCCTTGGATTTCTGCTGTGTGGATCCAGACTATTGGATATTGCTTGCAGCATCAGAAGGCAGCAGAGCTGCAGAGAAATCCAGCAAGGGATCGTTGCCGAATACCTATCTCAGCTTCATGAGTAAAGCCTGCTGTTCCCTAAATTCTCTGCTCAGCCTGATTGATAGTGGGGTAAAGCTGTCTTTATAGCTTAGCCTTTTCCATTTCCTGACTTCCTAAATGTCTAAATCTGTCCATATCATCCTATAGAAGAATTCCCGATCGAATTAGAACCTGTAAATAAATCTAAACTAATTTTGTATATAGTTTGGGGGCGGGGCTTTCAGGAAAATAAAATAATTCTATTTTTATAATTCCTGATTCGGCCACATTAATTCCCTGCCTCCACAGCAGAGACTTACCCCCATCTGGCTATAACCTCCCTTCAGGTAGTTGTAGACAGTAGTGAGGCTAAACAGTAGTGAGGCTAAACAACCCAATCTCCCTCAGCCTCTCCTCGCAGGGCTGTGCTCCAGGCCCCTTGCCAGCTTCATCGCCGTTCTCAGGATACATTCCAGTACCTCGACATCTCTCTTGAATTGAGGGGCCCAGAAATGGACACAGTACTCAAGGTATGGCCTGACTCCTGCTTAGATAATTTTTCCCAATGTTTAAAAACCTGTAATTGGTTTTTTAAATGTTATTCTAAGATCTCTTATCCTTTTAAAATCAAACTTGTAAAATCAAGGCTCTTTTTCTTATTTTGCATTCACAAACAAACCAACACCAAAAAGCAAACAGTAAAAAGAAAGCATTAATTTACAATCACAGAATCACAGAACTTTAGAGGTTGTAAGGGACCTTCTGAGATCCTTGAGTTCAACCTCCCTGCCAAGTCAGGATCACCTAGGGTAGTTTGCTTAGGAACACATCCAGGCAGGTTTTGAAAGTCTCCAGAGTAGGAGACTCCACAACCTCTCTGGGCAGCCTGTTCCAGTGCTCCATCACCCTCATTGTAAAGATGTTTCACCTCATGTTGAGGTGAATGCTGTTCAGAATGTGATAAATGTGTGCATGAAAGCTATAGCAGTCCATTGGATCTTTCTGTTGCCATTCAGCTAGCATATGTTTTTAGTGTGTGCTTTTCTACAGCCACTAGTTTTGCTGAAGTTTCAGCCAGCACATTTAGGATGTCCTGTATTCTGCTGTGAGAATAAAAGAAAGCTTAGAAAATAAACAATGACCATTTCAGGTGGTGTTCTCTTTTCTATTGTGAGATTCCTGACTGGTTTCTTTCTTTGTAGTGTTTGTCAACATTATGATGAAGTTATAGGACTGAACTGTACAAATAATCCCCCTGAAGCATATATCAAAGGTATGCTTTAGGGCTGAAATAGTAATTTTTTTCTTTTGGCTGTAAAAACTTATAAATTGTATTTTCCTTTTTCACAGGCATTATTCCAACATATTTTTTTTTCCCTATTTTTTCCCCTACATGACAGACTGTATATGAACTAGGTTGATAGCAGCTAATTTTCCTAATATCATTACTCTTTGGGAATATCACTTTACTAGAAGTAACATGACATACAATCCTCGCGCCCAACACCACCATCATTTATTGCTGTTCTATTAATAGATCCCATAACTTGGTTTTATTAGCAAAAGATATGACTGCATGTTTGGCAATAACTCTCTTGATACCAAGGCAAAAAGCCACAAGATGTGAATCATATTTTTCTCAAAACCATTTTCTAACAATAGATAGAATTCACACCAAAGAACATTTTGCTAAGAATAGATGAAATTATTGTGTAAAAATGCTTCATGCACCATGGAAAAAACTCCAAGAATTTTGGCTTGGAGGATATGACAATTTGTGACAAAAAGAAAACTAAGCTGTCACAAGTACAGAAAATGTTTTAGCTCTGCTAGAGTATCACTTGATTGCTCAACCCCAGGTGAGCATTTCACAGTTTTTTTTGGAAGAACTTCATCTTTTTCAAATTTATCGCTAATTAAATGAATTAAAACTGAGATTACTTTTTCTTTGGACCATTGGGGTTTTTTTGGATGTGTATCATCCCAGAGTAAGCCGTCTAGGAGAGGAGGAGTGCTTTAGTAATATCTTCAGCTACCTCTCTAACCCTCAGAACATAGTTTGATGGCTTCTTCACAGAGTCTGACTGCAGCTAGATTTAGACTGTGTATTACACTAGTACTGTAGCATGCATTTCTTATATATGTCTTTCTCTACTTCTCAAGCTCCCTCTTCAACAGAGCAAGATCCTATAATTCTTAAATCCTTGTTATACCTGGGAGAAAAGAAGTCCAGTGTCCTTAGAGCCATGCTGTGTTTTCCAATGGTGAGATGAATCGCATCCTCCCATTGCACTTACTATGAGAAAGGACAGTTTGTTGTTAGGGTATACTCAACATACATGAAATGTGCATGCTTCACATCACAGAAATACGTGACCTGAAGAAATCACTCCTTGACACAGTTATTGTATTCTAGCCCACAATGCCACACGGAATGAAGCATCTGCTAGTGAGAGTCCACTACCAACACCATGGCAGAAAGGCGACGTTCCTGCTGCTATGTACTCGCCCTCCTCTTTGCTTGTGCACACGAAAGTGAGGTGGGGAGCCAAATGCTAGACAGCTCCATTTGTGCTGTGAGAGCAGGACCTAAGCAGCAAGCAGCAGAGCACCAGATGGTGAATCTCTTTCTCAGTGGGTACTTGGCAGGTCTGCACATTGAAAGCATGGCAGCCTGACTTTAATTTATTAAGTTTACTCTGCCGGGTCAGCTAAATATAAATATCTCTGTGTACCCCATTCAGAAAAAAATAAAATCTATTGTAGAAGAACACATACCTTTCATTAATGTATTCTCATTTAGATGTATTTTATTTAAATACTTTCTTAATTTAATTTTGGACTTTTCTACCCATGAATTTGAAGTGATCTAATGAAATCTAATGGCAGTTCAAACTAAGTGTGAAGGTCTGAGTGTAGATAGCACCCCAGCACCAGAAGTCCTGCTATCTTATACAACTGATAGGAAGGTTAAGTTTAAAGGTCTTCAGGAGATAGCTTCATTCTCTTTTTACCAGAGATCACTGTGTTTCTTTCTATGCAGTTTTCCAGATCACCAATATCTTCTCTCACCCTGTGTGGAAATCACTCCTGCATTTCAAAATCTTTTTGAAGAGTAATGTCTGGAAGCCAAATTTGCCTGTGTTGGCTTGTGGCTTCAACCTTCACTTCCCATATTAGCCACGAAACGCAGAACTTCCTCTTTTAAAAGGAAAAAAAAAAGAAAAGAAAAGTTAGCAAGCATAGCTTGCAGTGATTTTTATGTTCTTTCACGTTTTCCTGCCACACTTCCTTTATTTTTGTCTGTCCTTAGCTTAATTGTCGTTTCATCTGGCTTAGGCATCTGTCATTTTGTTTACTTTTTCTGTACCATGCATACCAATGGCACTGCATAAGTAACAGTATAAATGTGTTTACGTTAATAACAACAAGCATACAAGGAATTGTTCTGTCAGGTGCTATCTTACAGTATCCCATTAAAAGCACAGATTGCCGGTGAACACTGAACACCTGTTTTTTACATTCTTTAGTAAATGACTAATGTTTATATACAAAGAGAGGATGACCTCAGTTGCAGACCGTAGCAGCTAGCAATAACGTTGCCAAATCCTAGCCATTTAGCAAAAGCAATAGGTTTCTTTTTGTGACTTCAGCTTTATTTGTTCACCCCTAGCTCAAATATTACCCATGCATATAGGATCACAGGCCAAAGAGCTTCCTGCAACCTGCTGCTGACACTGAGTGTGCCCCACTGATCAATAGCTAAGGTGGCACAATCACAGGATTTATCTTGACAGAAGACTTCACAGGTTATCAGCGAAGAAAGATCCCTTATGCAAGGAACACAAAGCCATACAGGGTCCCTAGAGGAGGAGCAAACCCAATTTCCTGCCTGGCTAGGATGGAGGGCAGGCGGAAAGAAGGAGGAAAGGAGATACTTCCATTGTTTGGAACAGAATAGAAATTCCAGCTCACAGAGACCAAAAGGCAGAGGCCTGAAAAGAAGTAATGACATTCCTCCTGTCTCATGTGCTCACCTCCAACAGTTTTTTGAGAAACATTTCTATAAATACATTCTGTGAGGAAAAGTATTCCTAATCTTCCCACAAAATGTGAACAGAACTTGAGCACTTCAACAACACACATTTCTAAGGGAAGAATATTTAGTTGACATTAAAATCAAGGCAGTCCATTACATTATATGCAATACACACTTTCTAGTTCAAAGGGAAACAGAATTTCCATATTACTACCCAAGCAATACCAGAGGCAGAGACAGATGTATGATGCACAAACCACAGCCTCCAGTTTGCCTGCTCCAGGTACTGCAGGTTAAAAGTAACCTCTTTTACTTAACTGCAGGTTAAAAGTAACCTCTCTTTACTTAACTGCAGCACAGTAACCAAGAGAGAAACCAGCTGCCTTTTACAAGAAAATCACTTGTATTACAAGGAGGCATTCAGAAGTCTTTATGAAAGCTAAATAGCTAAACAGATTCTTATGACAGCACTGAAGTAAAAACCAATGCATTAATTATTATAATCATATGCATACCAAATTAATGATTATCATCATATGCACACCACTTAAAAGTAAATCAATTTAATCATGAATATTGAATGTGAGAAGTTGATTCCTGGTTGTAAGAAAATAAAATCTTTTGAATGAGTTTGTAATGTTTTCTACAGTCCTATAGTTCAATAGGAACTTTACTTGTTCATATCCATGAAGCTGCTCACTCACGTGGTATATGCACTTTGTTGATCAACCCATATTCAAAAATTATTAACAAAGAAGTTCTACCTTTTTCATAGTTCTGTCATTCTAATTCAGCATTTTATATTACACATTTTGTCATCTTTCATATCACTGTATTTACTGAAAACTGCCTATATATAAGTTTAACATCTTTTCCTGGAATTAATGTTACTTTAATTTATTTCCATCTTAATCTATTTTGGAACCTAACCCAAATCTGAAAATCTTCAGGCAGGAGAAGTGTTTGTGCTACTAGGCAAAGGATAACACGTACCCATAAACATGTAAACACTCCCTCTTGCTGCAAAGTGTTGCAATTTCTTTCCAGCTTTGTAGAACTTTATTAGAAAGTTGATTTATGTGTAATGGTTATCAAAATGAGAGCTGTCATGACAGCATCTGAGTTAAATCAGGTGTAGCACTATTCATTTTTTTTGGCAATATAATAAGTCTTGCATAGCTAGCTTTTACCTTCTGTCTTAAACTACCTATCAACGTTACCTACTGAGAAGTTCTCTTTTTTTTTTTTTTTATCTCAGATGAATTTTCCATTTTTCTTTTAGATAAAAACCTGAAAGATGGAATGAGAAGGTACTTAAAGATTTAGGTGTCCAATACTGACTTTCAGCCAAACTAAAAGAAAAGCTACTGGTCAAAAGCAGTTGAGCATCTATCACCACTAAATCTTTGGAAAAACCCCAGCCCCAACAGTGTGTGCATACAGTGTGCTATGCACCTAGCCTACTCTCTCAGTTTCCTTAAATCACTGTGGAATGACATCAGCTCAAGAAGCATGTGTTTAAACGGTAGAGCAAAGGGCAACTTATTAGCTGTCTTTGATAGTTACAAGATTTCTGCACTGTTGTGTTATCTTAGTTGTGTAATATCTAATTATATAACTCCTCCTGAACATTTATCATTCAGTTTAAAGTGGATGTCATATTCTGCTACCCACATACATTAATGATAAATTTAAAAGTATAGAGGATATTAAAAATCAGGTGTTTCCTATTTGGTCAAGGCTCTTTCTAGTGACATCTGTGAGAGAATCACAAGTTATTTTTAAATAAAAAGCTTTTTTTTTTCCCCCTCTGTTGTGTGTGGTTTTATTTTTTCCCCTTTCTATAAATTCTCTAATGAAAGGAAGTCTTTTCCAGCAGGCTCCTCAGGTTAGTTTCCTTTTACTGCCATAAGAAATGTAATTTGATGGTTTGCCTTGAAATTGAATCTGTCCTGCATCAAAACCAGTTCTCCAGTGCCTTAGCTACGCATCTTCTGAGAAACATTTCTGAAAGTCACTCTAAAACACTGTGAGTGATGCTTGCTCACGTGTTGCCTCATCATTGTCTCCTCCATGGGTGTGAGGTGAGGGGTTAAAATAAATCACCTTACAACCTCCTTTGTCTAATTTCCTCCTGTAGTGTTTGTAGGCAGTGGCAACAAGCATCCTTCTGAGGGAAACAATTTGAGGTAGGGCTGCCAGATGAGGCTCTCTCTATAAAGGCAACAGCTCTGTCTTTTATCTGCTGCCCAGGCAGATGAACCTTATTGGGAGTACATCCATGTGGCAACCTGGCCATGAGTCTGCCTCCATCATTCTCCAGCTGGCCTCAAGAAAGATCTCTCCTTCCTATATAGACCATACGGGGCCTACCAGGCCTGAACAGGGTGAAAAGAACCCCCGCGAGGGCATTGACTAACTCTTGGTGGTGCATGCGGCACGTTTTGTGCTTTGCTAAAACTCCTGCCACCGGCATGGAAACGAACAGTTAAGTTCATCATACTTCTGACAGCCTTCCTTGCCCATGTGGGAGCGAAGGGGTAGGGCACGGCACTGCGGTGCTCCAGGCAAAACACCGGCTTTCGGCGAGCACAGCAGAGGTTCCGCCGGCAGCTCTTAGCCTTCAGCACCCCGGCCCTGCCTTGGCCCTGCGCTGCCCCTCCCTGCCCTGCCCTGCCCTGCCCGCCGCTGCATCCGGGCGCCCCCTGGCGCTTCCCGCAGCGCGGCACACGGGGTTGCTCGCCCTTCTCCGGCGTGTTCCGCGACCACTGTGTCAGCGGGAAGCCCTCGGCTGTCCTGCGAAGCTCTAGTATCTTCCATTATCTTTTTTGGGGGGGAGGAGAGAGGAAGCCTGACGCCATACACCTCCTCCAGATTGCTCTGCGGTGCTGGAGTACTCAGCTCACCGGCTCTCGCCTCAACAGGAGAGCAGTGGGTTAAAAGCTGAAGGTGCTGAAGATCCCTGAATGTCCCTGGCATTTGCACTCCCTCCTTTTTGTAGGCTTTTCCCTCAGACCTGCCTATTTTCCCTGGACTGAACATACCAGTTACTAACTATATATATGCTTTGAAACTATACGAAGGAAAGCTTTGCTTTCTCAGCATAGACTCCTCAGCTACCCAAGGGAGCCCCATGTAGTCCTTGTGTGTGTCTTTCACAAGCAACGTTATTGCCTTGCAGCCCCTGCCACTGTTGCTAGTATAAAGCCTTGCTGTGACAGCCTTTCTGTGACCCTGATTCTGGTTATTTAAAACAGAAGTGCCGTAGGAAAAGAACTATCACCACCGCCAACTCCCAGACAGATCCTAGAGGGACATTCCTGATGAACTGACCCTTCTGGGAGTCCTTTTGTCTGAGGAGGAAGGCTCAGTTAGTGGCTTGTGGGAAACCTTTGTGAATGCAGCTGCTTTCTCCCAGAGTGTGTTGGGACTTTATTGCTCTTGGGACATAAGATAACAAGGAGCAGGTGGAAAACCTTCAGATGCAGAAGTGCACAGCTGAGACCATTGACCATGAGCTGGAGTCACAGCAGTATAATCCATGAACAAGATGTTGATGGACCACATGGGAGCTCTGAAGCATGGTCAGTCACACTCTACGGAGGACAGCAACCCCCGTGTCTACCAATGTAGCTGGTTAGTGCTGGCAAATCTGTGTTTATAAAGCCAAACTCCAAGTGCTCTGCATTCAGGTAATGCAAGTGGGAGATGCTGAAGAGATCACAACACTTTTGTTTTCCATGTCTGCCGACAAGGATGAGTCCCTTTTAAAGGCACAACAAGCCAGCAAGAATGGTAATGCCCACTGTCTCTCTGAAAACACTGGATGTATCATCGGATGCCTATATAGCGTGACTTTTCTGAATTAGCTTTCTCAAAAAAATGTAGAAAGTTCCCACTTACCAAGACCTGCCTGCAGTACAAACCAGTGGTGCCAGCTGTATGCAACGTATGTGGCTTTGCATTGACCTAAGCTGCACAGCTACAATAAAGTTTGCCGTATTCTGGGCAATCACTCATACATTCTGGTACACACCTACTGAACTTCCAAGCTGTTTTTCTTAGTGAATTGTTGACAGATGTCTACCTCCACTTGCAAGATAACTTAGTCAATAAAGTGCTAAACTTTCCTATTTTCTTTTTAGTATGAAGACCACAGGTGTGACTTAGCTACAAAAAGAGTAAGGTAGGTGCAATGGGCTCACACACCATGCTGCCTAAGTTTGCATGTACCCTTTTCTGCAGTCCTCTGTGGTAGTTTGAGGGACTTCAGGTTCCCCTTAAACAAAACCATAGGGACAGAGGCCCATCCCAGGGGTATGGACCTGCTTGTCCCAGGATATCGTAATATCATTATTCTATATCCTTTCTGGTATCACAGATTAAAAGATAGTGCCTGACTGCACTTCTGCCCCTTCTCATCCCTGCCCTTCTCCCCTTCACTTCTCTGAGCAGCACATGCTCTTATCTTACAGTTCATGGGGCAGTTGGCAGGACCAGCTAGGGGAGGCAGTTTCAGCCCACCTATGAGCTGAATTAGGGTGGATGGGATGGAGGATTCTAGAACCCAGTTTGGGCCCAGTGGATTTTATACTTACTCTACCTGATTACCTTACATATATATGGTCTTATAAATAGGATTTCTCTCTAAACTTCCAATCAGTGTACAGTGTCCTCATTCTTAGTCCTGAAAAGGTGTAAGAGCGATACAGTTTTCCAGAGCTGGGTGAGCTCGTGGCCCAGACTGGAACATCCCCTTACATGACCATTTGGGGTTGTATTTGGTTTAGCTGAGCTGGAGTTAATTTGCCTGAAAGCATCCTTCTAGTGCTGTGTTTTGCAGCAGCAGTTGATAACACACCAGTGTTTTGGCTCCTGCTAAGCAAGTATCCAGGCTGTGTTTTTCCAGCACTTCCCTGCCCCAAGAGCATGCTGAAATGTGGGCAAGATCTTGCAGGGGGACACAGCTGAGCCGGCTGACCTGAACTGGGCAAAGGGGCATTCCGCGTCATACGACGTCAGGTCAGATACATAAGCTAAGTGAAAGAAGTGTAGGATATTCATCCAGGGCGTTTGTCCTCCAGAAGAACCATTACATGTAGGAAGTCCTAATTCCCCAGTCTGACCACTGTCTGCTGATGGGAAGTAGAGACTAACATCTTTCTTTGCTTTCACATCTGCACAGTCTATTGCTTTGCTTATCATTATTATTAAATTGCTTCTACTTTATAACTGGCTTTTGTTATATTTCCCCCTCTCCTCTGTCCATCTGAGAAAGGGAGTGATAGAGCTACATTGGTGAGCATTTGGCCTCCAGTTAGGGCCAAACCACCACAGAGTAGCCCCAGATAAACTTCAGAGTCTTAGTGGCAATGCAGAAAACCATTCCAGGACAATGACTTTCCAGACAGACAAATACTTTTTTTTTTTTTCCCCTAATCCATATATGCTATGAAAGGTGAAAATAAAAAAAGTTGTGCCTGTGGATGAATAGATGAGTTAAGCTGTGGAAAGTAAGTCTAGGCTGAAAACCTGCAAATATCTGACAACAGCCATTGTGGACAGTATTTCCCCATCCTGATCTCTGCAATTTTGCCTCATTGATGACATTTCTCGTATTTGCAGTCCTTGTTTTAAAGAGCACTCTTTACTGATTTCATCTGCTTTTAAATGTAGGACTGACTTGCTCTTCTGCAACGCCACAACAACTTTGTGCATCAAGTTTTGCTTCCCAAAGTGTGGGACTGCACGTGAACTGGACATAGGCAAGAAAAGAAACACCTACCCTTTCTTTTGCTCTTTAAGACCTTTTAACTTTTAATAAAGGAATAACTTGACAGAGAAGACAACAACTGAAAGTATTATCTGCAGAGCTAAATGATTCCTCACATAGGTATAACTTATTCATCTGCCAATCAAAAATATTTTCAAAAGCAATTTAATGAGATGCTGAGTCTAAAGCGTAGAATATCACCATCCATTGGCTTTAATAATGCAAAAGCAGTCAATCTTTTACTGTTCATACAGAACCACAGATATCAGATTGGAATTTGGTGAGGTCAGGCCAACATATGGCCTTGGTAGGGGACAATATGCTGCAGGAGACAGTAGGAGGCATAACACTCACTGGAGGATGCCCAAAGCTGGATTCTCTTCCCAATTGTACAGGTGCAACACCTATGTTACAAGTAACAGAATTTGATTAGCTGTACTCTAGATAATTTAAGTGCATAAAGAAGTGTAATGAAAACAATAGATAAGAGGGCAAAGCTTTTTAAAACCTCAAAACAATGTAACATATGAGGTACCACTCCATCTTCTGCCAAGCGCAGATGTCCTTCACTTTGTTATTCTATTTCCAGAGATCTTACACAACTTCTCTTTTAAAGACACAGTTTGAAAGTGACTAGCCGAACTAAAGATAAAGATTTCCTACATGAATTGCTGAAAGATACATGAAAGCCCTTACATACATACAATTTTGCCATGGAAGATACCCAACCGCAATGTCGGAGAGATTGGTCTCCAGTTTTTGTTCAAAGGTATTTTTAAAAATGTAGGATATTTCACACAGACAGTCTCAGAGCAACTATCAGTAACAAATACTTTATTTAAGCACCATGAATAAATCAATAACTCAGAGTTATAAGGAGAAAAGGCTTGTTCTGGATCAACAGAAATAATTTTCTTTTTGTATTGTTTGTATGAGCCCAAATTAAGTCCTTTTTTTTTTTTTTTTTTTTTTTTAAGGACATACCCTATAAAAAATATCTGCCTAAGATCTTTAAGGCCTCTCTTAATGTAACAGCAAAAGTGAAATCAATAACAACATCATCCCCAGCTTCCTCAGATGGAACCCTTCTCCTGGTCTGGAAAAGTATTTGAATTTAGGAGAAAAATAATTACTTTGGGTTTCAACTACTAATTGAACTCAAGATTGCTGGCATTAAAAGAGTATTGCTGAGAATGACCTTTAGGATTTCTCCAACTAGACAAAATTAGAAGTATTTTTGAAACTCTTTGCTGGAATTCTTCCACTGAGCAAAGAGGCCCAAGCATATTGCTGCTATCTCCATGGTAGCAGCTAGCATAGGGCAGTCTTCATTGGCAGTAATTTCCATGGATGCAGGAGGATTATACCATGAATGACAAAAACTGTTAGAAGAGATCTTTCAAATAATTTAGGACTTCCTGGGATTTCAACCATGAAGCATCCACGAATGAATCGAACATAGCATACTCAGTATACCGCAGAGTTAATGCCCAAACCTTACCATAACATATAGAAAGAAACATCATAGACAATATAAAAAATGATCGACAAGAAATTTTTAATCTGAAAGTTATCTGCCTCACTTTTTTGCATGTGTGATATTGGCTGAACAGAAAACGAAACATTCACTGAAAAACCCAGCCCACATGATGAGTATGAATTTACAGAAGGAAAGGCCTAAATTCTGGGGCAATCCAAAGCCCAAGCTGCACTTTTTGTGCCCTGCAAAACTCTAATGGTGCCTGAAGTTCTGCATTGAGCAAGAGCCCAAGATTTTACTGGCCAAGCAGGTAAGTGCTGCTAAAGCCCCGTTAGACACTAGAAACATGATCCATCTATGCCTCTGGAATACCCTAAAACCTAGCAGCTGCAGACGGAGCCCATTTGACTCTCACGGAGTGGATCCAGCTGCTCAAAACTTACAGCAATAGCTTATTTTAAAAATTCTTGCAAGGACCTT
The DNA here is from genome assembly GCA_013399055.1 of Ramphastos sulfuratus. Lineage (NCBI taxonomy): Eukaryota > Metazoa > Chordata > Aves > Piciformes > Ramphastidae > Ramphastos > Ramphastos sulfuratus. Next base: position 25,148 of record WBNM01031242.1, on the reverse strand, counting down.
AAGCGCCATTTTCTATCCTAAAAGCAGATTTCTTACAAAAGTGAGTGACCTAGGCTCAAGATTCCACTGATCTTGAGCAGTAAGACGAGTTCTGCTGAGCCCCTACTTGTGCAGCCAAAATTTTCTGTCTAATCAAAATCTTGCTGGCTTTTGGCTATGGGTTTTTTTCCCCCTTCCTCCCCTCCTCGGTCCTCCCGCCACTGGGCGACCCATTTTCAGCAGAAGAAATGGAGGAATAGGGTGTCCCCAGAATTTTCAGACATGTAGCTGTGTGGTATTTTGCTCCATGCACAGAGTTTGAATGTAGGTTTTCTTTTAAAATCTGATTCTTCAATCACAAAGATAAAATAAAATTTTATTCTTATTTATTGTGATGGGAATAAAGCTGTAAAAATTGAGGTTTCTGGGCTTCTAAAACCCACGCAGTAGACCGTGTGAACATGTGAGCATCCCAACTTTTGTCTCAACTCATTCTTCATCCCAGCCCTGATCTCCAGCACAGGAGCCAAAGGAGGGCCTAAGTTCAGGACCTTGTAGCAGTGACGAATTCCTGCTTGATACCACTCTAGTGAGCTGTGCTAATAAAAAAAAATCCTCTACTCACTATCCTAAGAATATAATTTAGATATTTAACCAGAAAATTTTAAACTAACATATTTAATTACCTTTGAAATTGTTAAAGGAAGTAGGTTTCCATTAAAGGAATGCATCAGGGAGCTGTGGATGTCTGTTTCCAGTCAGCAGCACTGCAACTGCATTAGTGGTTTAAAGCACCCAATCATATTGTTTCAAGGGGAATATTTCTGATTTAACAATTTTGCTTAAATTCATAAGAAGGGAACATTTTTTCATGCCTTTCATGGCAGTAGAGAGTTTCTCAGTCAAGATCATCTCCTTTTAAGTTTTAAAATATTCTTTTGCAAGAGTCTCCAGGCTTTAGTCTGTTATTTCTCTCAGTAGTAACCTTTCTAGTATTTTAATCTGAAGAAGTACAATTTAGGCCATTAATAATAATAATCATAATCATCAGAATAACAACAACAATAATAATAATAAATAAGAAAAGCATTATTTGACAAGTGATCAGAAAAGAGGATTCAAATAACTAGCAGAGACATCATAAATTACATGGATTGATTTTTTTTCATAATCCCATTGGCAGGTGGTTACTCTGAGAAAGATGAACTAAGGTTAGTAGGGTTTTTAAGCATATTTCATCTTCATGTATGTCTATTACAGAGCAAGACCCAGTTTCTCAATTAATGTTAATAGTTTTCATTTTATGATGTCAGCTGACAATCTTTTCCACAGTGATGACTCTGCATAAAGGCAGCCTGTCCTCAAACCAAGCTGGTATCTGTAGCTACTTGCTTACTACTCACTCTTAATGCTATTAAATCACTGATCTTTAGCTCAGACGTCCAGGTGTTGTCTGACCAATGCAAACAAATTTCTGAGTACTTCACAGGCATGAATGCATCTCCCAACATTTGTGTGTCTAGCATTGCACAGATATTAGATAACTTACCACAGGATCTGGGTAACAGCATTTTTGTGGTTCTTAATCCAGACCTGGGTCACCCAAAACAATTGGCTAAAGAGGATTGATCCTAAAAGCTTTGTGATTTGAAAGTAGAAGCTCCTCCTGTCAAATTTATCCACTCTTCTGCAAACTGTTTCTGCTTTAAAAGACAAAGGTCTCTCATTCATTGGGACTTTCTGCCTTTTGAAAACCCCCCCAGGTTTTTTTTCTGATTTACTTACCATTACTGAACTCATCACAGAGAGCATTTGTAAAAGGCTGTGTTAATGTCAGCTTCCTCTGCTGTCTTTCCAGTAACTAAGCACACGGTTTCCAAGATTTTGTGTAAGCAATGGATTAAACTGGCTTTAAGAGTAAGTATTTCTAGTGCAGCATAATTCATCAGGCTGTAGTGAATGGACAGAAAAAGCTGTTAGTTTGGAGTCACTAATGTGGATATACCTCCTCAGGATGAAGATGCTGGCCATTTGAAATAAGGTGTTGGGCATCAACTTACGTATCATTGTACCACCAAAAATCAGTTTCTGAGAAACCTGCAGACTGTGTATGCTGCAAAATATGTTTTATATCTGTTATATAAATCTGCAATCATTTACATTCTTCAACTGTCAGATGTACCTACTCCAAGCTCTCCAGATTTGAGTGTTAGACCCTCGGTCAACCATGAAGTCACAGGCCAGGTAAGTTATCTCTATGCGTAATATTCTTGTTATCTTTCTTCTGAATCTTATTCCCTAAAGTAGAAGTGTCCGTTCTCATTTTCTGAGTAGAAGAACATTTCAGAATGAATTTTGCACAGGCGGAAACTTGTTTTCTGAACATCTGACTAGATTTTACCGTATGCTCCCCTCCATCTTTACTAAATCACCATCCTCTCACTTTCCTTTCTGCTAGGAACTTCTGCTCTTGTCAGACCCCATCTGGAGTCCTGTGTGCAGTTCTGGAGCCCCCAACACAGGAAGGATGTGGAACTGTTGGAGCGGGTCCAGAGGAGGGCCACAAAGATGCTGAGAGGGCTGCAGCAGCTCTGCGATGAGGACAGGCTACAAGAGTTGGGGCTCTTCAGCCTGGAGAAGAGAAGGCTTCGAGGAGACCTTATAGTAGCCTTCCAGTATCTGAAGGGGGCCTGCAGGAAGGCTGGGGAGGGACTGTTTGCAAGGTCTTGCAATGAAAGGACAAGGGGCAATGGGTTTGACCTGGCAGAGGGAAGATTTAAACTGGATGTTAGGAGGAAGTTCTCTACAGTGACGGTGGTGAGGCACTGGAACAGGTTGCCCAGGGAGGTTGTGGCTGCTCCCTCCCTGGAGGTGTTCAAGGCCAGGTTGGACAAGGCCTTGAGTGACCTGTACTAGTGGGAGGTGTCCCTGCCTATGGTAGGGGATTGGAACTAGATGATCCTTGAGGTCCCTTCCAACCTTACCATTCTATGATTCTATGATTCTCTGTTTCTGGTTCACATTCTCTTGGCTCTCTCACAGTTTGTCCTCAGTAATTCAATCGACTTTCTTCTCCTTTACCCGTCACAATTTTTTTTTTAATAGCTGTCCGTTTGGCATTGTTCTTCTACGGCTCCCACAGTGTGTTCTTTGGCCTCACTGTTGATGTCCGCTTTACGCTGGTTGTTTAAACAAGACGAAATCTTAGAGCCCTTGGAGTGGCCATTACAGTAAGGGTGGCTTTAATTTAACTAATTTTAAAACTATTTGGTTTCCTCTTCAAATTTTATTAAAACAACATGATTTGCAAATATAATAACAAAGTAATTTAGGTGGTAGCGACTTCTGATAGTATTCTTAAAGTTTCTAGCTTTTCTTTGACTTAAACCAAAACGTTTTGACAGCATGTCCCCAGGGAGTTACATTCCAAATCACAGCTTAGCGTTTTTTGACAAAAGAGCAGTCCTGTAAGATGCTGAGCACATTCCTGAATTCCCTTTGACTGCTGTGATACCCCTGTAAGGCTCACTTTTCAAGCCTTTTCACACCCATATTAATTTTTGCTATATCTTCTATGGAGTACTTTGGATTTGCTGATGCAAATATGAAGTTTCACTGGTAAAAGAGATTTTCTGAAGCACTGTTAGCTTTCTGAGAAGCAAGTCAGAAACTTTAGTCAGAAGCAGTTTTTTCTGCCTGATAATAACAATCTTCATATGAATGCTGTTTGAATGTTCATGTCAAAGCTTATAAAACTTGTGGATAAATCTCCTGGTACAAGGTATGGGTGATGTCAATGTTTTTTTTTCAAATTAGTAGATGACCATTCAAGGAAAGAAGCACCTGAGGCCTGGACTAAGCATGGTAGCTGAAAGCACCCTGGAGGCACTGAAGACTGCCACCAACTTCTGTGATCATCTGCTTCAGCTTTGAAACTTACCAAGATAATTTGGGAATTCTGGACTATTAGCACAACAAGCAACAATTATTACGTACAGCTGCAAGATTTAAGTCTCAAGATTCTTGGGTTACCACTGGAAATGAAGCTATTTATAGAGAGATGTCCTGGTGGATGCAAACATTTCTGAGAAATAAGATAAGGTATTAATGCTCTTGCACCTAATCACCTTGATAGGTTCATGGAGTATATTGTCATGGTCTGTGCTCACAGAAAGATAGGGTGAACTGGCATGTGCTGAGCACCTTCCTGACAGAGGAGTATTATACCAGTTAGTTTTAAACCTTTACATCAAAAAGCGTAGTCACTTCAAGAATCCCATTTTATTCCTACCATAGGTTATGATATCTAAAGCTACACTTAACCAGGGCAAATATCATGTTTGTCCTTCTGCATAAAACAGTCCATGATCTCTGTGTGAACTAATTCAGGTGAGTTCTAAACCAATGTTATTTAAGAAATCAGTCATCAGGTGCTTTTTGGCAAAGGCACCATTGATACAGCAATTGATTACAGTAGGTAAAATTCAATTAAATCAATGTACATACTTCTGACAAAACAAAGTTCACCTATGGAGAAGGTCACTATAGAAATAACACTCGTCAGCAACACTGAAGTGAACTCAGCTACCCCACCCAGACATAGGAGTGTTTTAGAAAATAATTCATTGCATAGTTTATTTCTGTTCCTCTGAACTCAAACAGCAAATTGTGAATGTCACTGAAAAGTCACAGCTGAATCCAGAGAGCTCCTTGAGCAGATGAAGTCACCGGTTTGCTATATTTATCCTGTAGCCCAGCCTCACATTTCTCACAGGCATCTGAAGCCTGTATTATCAGAAGGAGCTTTGGCATCCAGCACAATACCATGTTTATGTTAAAAAGAAAGGGTCTCACTCACAAGCAGTAGGACAGGGGTTGTAATCCCTCTAGGAGCAGCAACACCATCTTCCTGTGCCCCAGGCTGGCGTGGGGAGCAGGAAAAATGGGACACTGTGGCTGTGTGCTGCAGAACAGAAATTGCAGCTCACAGTGATTAACACACATACACCACTGAACATTTTCAGCATCCCCCCAGCTAGGAAAAACCTGATATGTGGACTCTGAGTGCAGCTTATAAATATTTCTTAAACAAAATCTTGCAGCTTTCCCTTGTGCTCCCAGGATTGTAACAGCCAATGAAAGCTTTTGAGCAACAAGGTTTCCAGGAGGGAATGTCTTCACTGAATCTGACTCTGTGGCAGACATTTATTCAAAAGTCCCTGGAGACTTCACAGAGACTGCTAAAATTTCCCAATTCCATCTGAGCAGTGCTGGAGGAGATGGTGGATGTGTCATAGGTGAGCTGTGCTCAGTACTTCATAGGAGCTGACACCTGGTGCCCAGCCCAGCATACCTGATGCTGACCAGCTGAGGATGCTATCAAAAAGGACATGGTCCAGACATCCTTGTGAACTGCTATAGCTATGACACAGGCAAATGATATCAGGATATGTTAGGGGGAAAAAAAAGAGCACAATAAATGATTTTGCTGCCTGGCCTGCACAGCACAATGAGGTTCAGCATATACAGCTGCTGCCTGCATTTGGTCAGTGAGGTCCCTGATGTCCTCAGTGCTGCAAAAGAACACAGTTCTTACCATCAAGAAGGACTTTGCCAAAGCTGGCATGATTAGATGGGAGCATGGTGAGCCCCCTCTGTTCTTTTGCAGTGTTGCATTTTGTATAATTTTCTTCAGTTCGTTTTGATTTCTCTTTGAAATCCAATTCCTGCATTCTTGTTTAAATTTTTTTCCCAAATTTCAGGCATCCCTTGTTAGCCCCTCTGCTTCTTGTCAGAAGTTTTATTAAACATTTATTATCATGATATCAATTAGCAAGGTTTGTTTTTTTTTTTTATAGCATCCTGGAATCCTTTTTATTTTTTTTTCCCTCCCCTTTTCATTACCTCTTTTCTTCCTTCTTTTCCTTCTTTGTCCCAGTTTTTCTCCTCCTCTGTCTCTGTTCTGTTAGTAACAGCAGGGCAGCACCACACACACAAGGGACTTTTGCATCCCTGAGTATGGCTTCCGAGTATGGACAAAATCCAGTGGTCCAGCAGATCTATTGCAGTGCCTTCCTTGGCTCCCATCATACTAATCTTTAATTAATTTATTGCCATAACTTTTAGTGATTGCTACTATCTTTACTTCACAAATAGGGAAATGCTGTACAGAAAGACTGTGCATTAGATTTTACACATATTTTTAACACTAAAGCTCAGATGTGAGGTACATTGAAAGCAATTTTTCTGCAAGTAACATATGGACAGCTTAAGCTTTTCAGTAGGACTTCTGAAAGTCCAGTAAATGGATGGGCACAACTTGGTATGAACAAATCACTACTGGCTTTAAGTGATTTCAAATTCACTTCAAGACCTAGGGTTTGTTTGGGGTTCTTTGTTTTTGGTTTTTTTTTTTTTTTTTATCATGGCTAGCTACTGGATATTACATGGTTCTTTTAGACATAGATCAAAAGTCACCATATTAACCATTTTTATTACCATAGCTTCAAACTGCTTATCAGCAACAGCACTGACATTTCCAGTCTCGTCCCCAAGAATTATTGTTCTGGGTGTCATCTCAAAGCACGTGGAGGAAATTAAGGTTATCAGTAGTAGTCGACATGGATTTACCAAGAGAAAGCAATGTCCGACTAATCTGATAGCCTGTAAGGATGGTTAGATGAGGGCTGACCTATGAGGGTTAGAAGGTTGTGCTGCCATCCAGCATGACAGGCTGGAGAGTTGGGGCAGAGAATAACCTTCTGAAATTCAACAAGAGCAAGTGTAGGGTACTGCACCTCAGGAGGAAAAACCCCATGTATCTGTACAGGTTAGGGGCTGACCTGCTAGAAAGTAGTTCTGTGGAAAAAGATATGGGAGTCCTGGTGGACCACAGGATCACCATAGAATCATAGAATCATAGAATGATCCAGGTTGGAAAGTCATATAATCCAACCCCATCTGGTGTGATCAAAGGCATCCTCAACTAGATCAGGTTGCCCAGATCCCTTTTGAGCCTCATTTTGAATATCTCCAGGGATGGGACCCCAACCACCTCCCCAGGCAACCTGTTCCAGTGTTCCATTACCCTCATAGTAAAGAACCTGTTCCAAACATCCAATCTAAATCTACTCTTCTCTAGTTTGAAGCCATTGGCCCTCATCCTATCACTACAGGCCTTTGTAAGCAATCTCTCTCCATCCTTACAGGTACTGTGCCCTTGTGGCTAAGAAGACCAATGTCATCCTGAGGTGCATCGAGAAGAGTGTGGCCAGCAGGTTGAGGGAAGTCCTCCCCCTCTACTCTGCCCTGGTAATGCCTCATCTCAGGCAATGTGTCCAGTTCTGGGTTCCCCAGTTCAAGAATGACAGGTAACTACTGGAGAGAGCCCAAAAGAAGGGCTCAAAGCTGCCCTCTCTTTCTCCCTCTACTTTTCCAGGCAGACAGAGAAAACAACCAGCACAGCTTACGTTGTTATGTGGGAGCCGAGATTAGTGGAGAGAGATTGGAGTGGACTGAGGAGGAAGCAAATAGAAGTAGCATCCCAGACCAGAGAGGGACAAATTGTTGACATTTTGGCTTTTTATCCCTCTCAGCAAAGCAATGAATCATTTTCTTTTCACAACCAATGATCTAATTTCTCTCATTAAAATATTCCAATTAGCCTCAAACCAGCATGCCTTTGCCAATTTATACCATCAAGGATCTGCATATTCAGTGGCTGAAAAACAGCATGCCTGTGCAACAGCCTTGGACAGTAAGGACTTGTATGCTTCTTTGAAATATCATTCTGGGAATTAACCTTGCACTTGGTTTTATCCTAGGAGAAAGAAGATGATAGCATATTCTGTGAATTGGATGTTCAGAGAATCACAGAATGTCAGGGGCTGGAAGACACCTTGAAAGATCACCCAGTTCAGCACCCCCCTGTCAGAGCAGGATCACCTATACCAGATCACACAGGAACATGTCCAGATGGGTTTTGAATGTCTCCAGAGAGAGAGACTCCACAACCCCCTGGGAAGCCTGCTCCTGTGTTCTGTCACCCTCACAGTGAAAAAAAAAATCCCCCTCATGTTTACATGAAACTTCCTATGCCTCAACTTCCACCCATTGCCCCTCATCCTGTTATCAGGCATCACCGAGCAGAGCCTGGCTCCATCCTTCTGGCACTCACCCTTCAAATATTTATAAACATTGACGATGTCACCTCTCAGTCTCCTTTTCTCCAAGCTAAAGAGCCCCAGATCCCTCAGTCTCTCTTCATAAGAGAGATATTCCATTCCCTTAATCATCTTTGTGGCTCTGCGCTGGACTCTCTCAAGCAGCTCTATGTCCCTCTTGAACAGGCAAAAACATGTTCTGTGAATTGGATCCTAAGAGTGTGTGCTGTACCCTGTTCCCAGTCATGAGCTGGTATTTTTTTGTTTTGTAGTTCTGAGATGAGATTCGCTTACATTTTCTTAATTGACATATAGTTGGTTTTGACACAATGATTGAGACCAAATACGCCCCAAGACACCATACTAATTATTGAACAATTTCACCTCTCTGAAGCAAGGGTGTAGCAGAATGGGTAATGAATTACTGCGAGATGGTATTTTTTAAATATTAATATAGTTTATTAATATTAAATATTCAGAACTCGCATCACCCCGGTCACCAATTTAATAATAATAATAGGTCCTGTGCATCACTCATGGAAACTTTATATACAGGTTATAACAGGATCCAGCAATAATTAGTAAATATATACATTTATGGAACTCGATTGAACTGGAAGAGAAGGCTTTGCACAGTTAGTGTACCGCTTGCGGTCAATACTCCACTTGCTCACTAGATGGACGCAAGGAGCTCCTTTCTGCTTATGGCAGAAGGCAATTAATGATTACAAGAGACTTTAAGTATTTACTCACAAAAGTATTANCAGAGCATGGATACAATGGCAGAGCACAGGTTGTGCTCCCTGCTCATCTCCTTTTATCCATACAGCCCGAGACTAATGGGCCTTTGCACACAGAATAGCCAATCAGAATGGCAGTTAGCCAAGCTTGACCATATTAGGTGAAGCCATAGGCTTGCTTTACTCATTTTAGGGCAGAACCTGGGCCTTGCACAAGGCAACTGTGTGTACCTTGTTTACCGCAGGATCTGGGCAGGCCACAGACCCCAGACTCAGTGGCTCCAGATTCTTTGTCCTCTTTCCCGCGGTTGCTTCTCCCCAAAACAGCAGGGAGAGCAGAAAAACATGCCTGGGCAAGCCAGGACATGTACAAGCCTTTTTTGGCCTGCTTAGGCCTGCCACGACAAAGGGAAATAAAGTAAATTATTTGAGTAGTGGAAAGGGAAATATGTCAGCCAGAAAATACATTTTTTTATGAGCAAATACTGGATCTGACAATGCAGAAGTTGACAAGAATGAAAGGAATTACAGTCCAGTTTTGAAAAAGGTATATTTTCACAGAGACTGTATCTCTTCTGGAAACATTCTAATTTAATGTACATTGGTTTCCTATTTTAAGAAAACAATTTGCTGTTAAACACTATGCCAGCCAGACTTACATCTTTTAAGCAAAAGCTTTTTGTCTTGAAGTATTTTTAATGACCTAAAGACCAGGAAATTGCCTGCGACAATTCAATTTTTCCATTCTAAAGAGAAAAATGGCCCAAGATGTAAAAATAGCTCTCTTCAGAAAAACACCTTCCCTTTCATCATTGTAATATATCAGAAGACACGTGACAACAAAGACATGTATTTCTGAGCCTGGCATTGTTTTGATCAGCTAAATCGGAAATTAAGCCTGCCCATGTAAAACCGCTGACCTGACAAAAAATTTTGTTTACTGACTTAATTTGATGACCTAGTCTGCAGTACAACATCTCCCATTCTTCCCTCTTCCTTTACCTGAACACAAATTGTTTTGTTCAGAATTGCAAATTCCCCTGGGCAGAAGATTTCAGTAGACTTTGTGCTATTGGTCTCTTTTGCTATTAGGCACTTTGCAGCCCCATACACTACTCCCTCTGTCTTTAAGAGGAATATTGAACATATATTCAGACATGTTTTGGTCCGTGGCCATGAATGGACAGGTGAGGTAGATGGTATGCAAAAATCAGGTTCACCAAACACATCATGTTGCAGACTGATGCCAAGCAGTATGTTATGGAGGTCCAAGACAGGTGCCTTACCATTACACCTAGGCACCCAGCAGAACTCAGATGGAATCTGGTATTCAAATCGTTCACCAAGCAGTGAATTCATACATAAGTGAATCACAAGATACTTGTTTATTGTCAACTCGGAGAAAAATAAAGCAGGACTGGTTTATGTGTAGACTGAGGCCAGTGTGGAGACATTCCTAGACAGGGTGGAGCCCACAAGACAAGTGGTGCTGTCACTGAGGAGGCAGCAGGTCTCAGTCTGCACTGAAACTGGAGACAGATCTTCATGATAAGATCTCTTCAGTGGTGAAATTTTCTCGGGAGGTTTTTGCCCCTTAGCGCTCTACCTCAAGCCCTGATCACTCACCATTGTATGTATCACAGCTTGCTGGCTGTCCTCAACTGTGCTACTGCAAATTATTGTGAGGCCAGGGTATAGCATAGATCTCCAAAGCAATCGAGGTTAAAAATAGCCTTCAAAGTTTTGCATTTTTGAGTTTTAAATTGAAATAACTTCAGGTGTCTGATTTTGCAGACAACCATAAAAATAGCCTTAGCAGCACAACTGCTAACAAACCGACCTACTGAAGGGTCACTTAGCTTCTCAAATTCTGAGACAAATGTGTCATGAAACTAGGCACAAAGAAACCATGTCTCCTTGATGGTGAAGTAGAAGCTTTACTTTCCTTCAATACCAGAATCTTGGTGAATGCAAATGCTCACTAAAATTTCATGAATCATACAGCCTTGAAGGATCAAGATTAGGCAGGCTTCATCCCATTGAAATCAATAGAAGCTTTGCTGCTTTCTTGTTTTGAGCTAAGGGATTTTTTTTCCCCCTCCTCTTTTCTTCGGGGAAGTATTGGCAGTTTTTTAATACAGGCTGGTTTTTGACCATAAACTACATTTTATCATATATCAACATGTAATCTGGCCCATGTGATTATTGATATACTCCTTCATTGGAGACCTAGGAAGTACAGTTAGAAAGGCTGCCAAAAGCTTCATCTAGATCATGCTCTGTCCCTGAAACAGGCTCACTTACACCTACAATCTTTATGGCACTATTTGTCTAAACATATTTCTGGTAAAATATTATTTAAAAATCTCACACATCTTTTCAGTTAACCTATGTCAGTGTTTGGCTGGGCAATTTCCTCACCATCTCACCTATGTTTGACACACCGCCAGTGTTTCATAGCCACAGGTTAGGACAGATTAACATCATTGCTGGTGGAAACAGCTCTGGCAGCAACACAGAAACCTGATATGTGTCTGGCAGTGTTTGCTCCTTTTTCTTTTAACCAAGAATATTAAATGTAAATAAAATTCAATAATTCAGTGACTATAGCTAACAAATACAACAGGACTCACTGAAATTTCTATGCATACATGAACTCAAAAAGAGTTGAAGAATTACTAATTTTCTGTTAAAGTTCAGATTCCTTTCCAGGGGATGCTGGTGGTTTTATTAGTGTGGGAAACTTCTGTTATAAACACATGGATAGATTTTTTTTTTTTTCCCTCCTGCAAGTATAGCAAGAGAAACTGCAGTATTATTGTACATTTGTACATTTTAGAACGAAACCTACCAATATTGTAAAGGATCTACAGTAGAAATCAAACTGGAAACAATATACGATAAACAAGCTATGGAATCACTTGCCTTCGCTGAAATTCTGCTTGAAAATGTGTTACAGCATTATAGAGAGTCAAATGACAAATCCTTGCAGCAGATAAAAAAATTCACAATGATGAGATCAGCTGCTGTTTCATAAGAAGTTGGAAGACTGGAGGGGAAATTAAGGTGCTGCAGAGATTCTGTATAAAGAAACAGTATGGCAAAGTTGTGACCATGTGGAAGATGTGGAGGAAAAACTGGGCTGCTGGGACAAGTTGAGGTAGTAGCAGCCACAAACATTGAGACCTGTTTTGCTGGTGCTTTGCCTTTTCTTGTAATGTAGAAGAATTATTATAATTTTTGTTATATTTTATTTTCTTCCATGAGTATTTTAGAAAATGGAGGACAATTAAAACAGTAAAACAAAATTAGATTCCTTTTAAAAGCATTTCTTTAAAAGTATAATAGCTTTTTTTGAGGAACTTGTTTTTGAGAGATCATAATTTTGTCAATACTGTTTATTCATTCCTCCCAACCTCTTTCCTTACTTTTTAAAATCACTCTTATTACAGTATTTGAGACGTTACTCTTCCCCCCATCCCCGTTTCTTTTTTTTAGTGGCAATGATATGTGAAATGCCACTTAAAGGACAGATTGGTTTCACCTGCCTTTATCTAACTTAGGAGAAGTTTGCTTGTGTGTGCCAGAGTTCACATCTCTAGCAATTTACAGCCATTACAGTGGGTTAAGAGGTTTTTCTGAAGCGTGTCATCTCCCAGGCATTCTAGGCATTGGTTTTGGTAAAAAGACTGAATTTGTGTCTACACTGACATCAGTAAAGTGAACCTGAAGTGACCGGTTTAGATATAGATGTCTGTGTCAGGTCAAATAAATCATAGCCTGGAAGCTGTGGTGGACATTCCTAGTTACAAGAGTACTGATTTTGACAGCAGTTTTGTAACAACTTGCAGAGGTTGTTTCCATCTTTTGCAACACCTTTGGATTCAGTGAAGTGTCTGATGAAGACGCAAACATTTACAGACTTTTTGGCTCTACCTAAGTGAGCACACCTTGCCCACAGGCAAATACATTGCAACATAAAATGCAAATAGCATTAAAGACACAGCTTTTCACATACCCTAGAGGAAAAGGAGAAACTGGTAAGACCTTTGTAAGACAATTGGAGAAAACTCGTTCGACACAACCAGGATGACACTCATTTTATTGGTATTAAAAGTCTCAACTTGCCACAACACATTCTTTGCTATAGACGTAATTAAATAATGGGCAAAACAGTTTAGTACCAACAAGGAAACAAGGTCACATTTTTAATGTGTTATTTCACATATATCTAACAAGAGAGTTAATTCAAAGTCAGCTCTTTGAGCATGGTAAAATTATTTTAGAAAAACAATAAATTAATAATAACATTTGTATGTACAACTGGTAAAACTTAGTCACAGTTGCTGCTCAACAGCAATTGTCTCAAAGCTGAACCTCCAGTCATAGGAGACAACTCCTTACGAGGAGAGGCTGAAGGATCTGGGTCTCTTTAGCTTGGAGAAGAGGAGACTGAGGAGTGACCTCATTCACGTTTATAAATATGTAAAGAGTGAGCGCCAAGAGGATGGAGCCAGGCTCTTCTTGGTGATGACAGGACAAGGGCTAATGAGTGGAAGGTGAGGCATAGGAAGTTTCATGTAAACATGAGGAAATTTTTTTCACTGTGAGGGTGACAGAACACTGGAACAGGCTGCCCTGGGAGGTTGCTGGAGATATTAAAAGCCCTCCTGGATGTGTTCCTGTGCGATCTGGTATAGGTGTGACTCTGCTCTGGCAGGGGGGTTGGACTAGATGATTTTTCAAGGTGCCTTCCAGCCCCTAATATTCTGTGATTTTGTGATTAGCTACAACAGCAGTTCTGCTGGTTTGTATAACAAAAGTGTGGCTACTATAGACTGAAATTAAATTCTGCAGTTCATTGGCTGTAATATCACTCATGCTGCTGTCCTTATCTCTTGGCTATGCTCTTGTTCTGAAGCAGCATGGAGGCATTTGGCCTGTCAGGATTTCATGGCAGTGTTTGTCGTCACTGGAAATCTGTACGAAAGAGAAAAAGTCCCACTTAGCAGCAGGAGGATGACAGCTACAATCCCAATAGGAATGGCAGCACCAGCTTCCTGTGCTGCTGGGCTGGAGGGCATGTAGTAGGAAGGAGGAAAGGCGATGCTCTGATTCTGCACTACAGAATAGAAATTCCAGCTCACAGGAATCAGAATGCACAGACCAGCAAACATGTAGAAGAAGCCACCCAGCAGGAAGAAACGGGTAATAAGAGTTTTTTGAGTGACTCCCATATAAACATTTCTCAGAGCAAATATCGTGGCAGTCAGTCCCAGCAAGCCCACGAACATGGCAATCAACAGGAGACCCTGAGCAGCATAAATTTCATGGGGAACGGAGAAGTCATAGCCATTGAATTTACGGCAGAACTGTTCTTTATAGCCTGGTGAGACGTGAAGGTAACTGATGAAGCAGACTTTCCAAATCCCCACCCAGGCAATGCCAGAGGATATGATAGTGGTGTTGTCCACGTGCCACACTCTCCACTCCACAGTTCCCATTGAAATAGTGCACAGGATCCAGCCTACTGTACCCAGAGCAAAGGCAGCTAGCTGGAGGTGCGAGGTGCTGACCAGGGAGCTCATCCTCTGGAGGTCTTCTGCTCTGTCACAGACAGAGTTGTTGTGCAAAGAGATAGAGGCACTGGAAAGAAACACAGCATAACATTACAAAGGCAACTTAAGTGATGAAAAAGCAGGAGAGAGTATGTGTAGAGAGGGAGGATGGTAGTCGCCTTTCCCCAGCTGTATGAGCTGTTGAAGTTTAATGTCTATGAACAAGTAACAACTATGTTTTAATTCTGAAGAAAGAGCCTCTGATAGCTCCCGTTACAATCTCCTTTTCACATTCCCAAAAGGAAAATTCGTAATTTTTTCCAAGTTATTTTTTCCTTGATAATTAACTGTTCTGTTCAAGTGTCCTTATACACACTACATGTAATCAGGAGCCTTAGGGCTACCGACTAGTAGAAGTTAAATCTGGCAGAATCCTCAGGATCCTGGCTGTTGTGAGATCTTACAAAGCACCTGCAGAAGCCTCACTCCTCTCCCTTGGCAGCTGTGTTTCTGGTGCAGCAGCCCAACCTGAACTGACTTCTGCTTTCATAATGCCCAGATCAGTGGTTACTGGGATCAGCATTAGAGAGAAAACACCACAGTTCAGAGACATAAGAAAATCCAAACCACAATGTCTAATAACAAATGTAATTTTAATTTTAACCCTTTTAAGATTTTTTGACTATTAATGCCATAGCAGAAACACTTGAATTATTCAGAAATACAAAGCTCTGTGCAGGGGCTGAAGCCTCTGTGTGTTGCCATTGCTTTCCCAGCCTCAAACTTTAACCAAGGTTTCATTAGTGTGTTATCCTTGCAAACCACACCAATTCATAACCTGCCCAACTTCTCCAGCACAAATCATCCTAACATTGTCATGAAAAAGATTTTAGTCACTCAGCCTACCAAAAGATTTGAGGTTTATTTGCTCACTATATGGTGTGAATGAAAATTAGGGGTTTATTCTAATTTAAAAAAAAAAAAAAATTCCCACATTTTTCATACAGCTTTCTGAAGAATTACAGGAATGATCTTGTGCTCAGAAAAGATATGGCCTTGAATTTATTATGTACACCTGAAAGGTTCTAAGGACCTTTGCATCTTATAAGCTAACTAAAACTCCTTTCTCCTGCTCCCATTGCATTCAAGACTGAAGAAATGGACTGTCCAAGGAGGTGGTGGAGTCACCATCCCTTTAAGAAAAGATTGGATGTAGGACTTGGTGGCATGGTTTAGCTGATGTCGTGGTGTTGGATCATAGGCTGGACTTGATGATCTCAGAAGTCTTTTCCAGCATCAATGATTCTGTGATTCTGTGAAATACCATTTGAGGTTCACTTTAACAACAAGAAGATAGATTTGTAACTAAGCTTTGTTACTAAAACAATATTTTTTCTATTACCTTAAATAAACAGATTCAGTTGGTGATACAATCTAGTTGCAAAGTTTCATTTGTGGAAGTCTTAAACGAGAAGATATCTTCCTAATGATATGACCTTAAACAAACACTGTCCATCTTCTCATACTGGTGCCCACTATATACTTACTTTAGTTCTGAAGGTGATGACAGTGATAAAAGGATGAGACAGAATGGTTTATGACACCAACCAAACGTGGCAACATCTGCACTTTTATCATTTTGGCCTCTCAATTCATCTATGAGTCTTCAATACAACTGATTTCCTGCGGGACTTATTAACCTCCATTATAGCAAATGTACATTTAATCCTTCCCTGCATGAAGGAAATTGCTCCAGAATAGATTCCCGTGTTTTCATCTACTTAAAGTGAAACCAATTCATAAATGCTATCTCAGTCTGCTATATTATTTACAAAGTGATTGTAAAAAAACCTATCTAATTAACAATTGTTACCAGCCATACAGCACAGCAGCCCCACAGGACATTATAGTGACTTTTCTGTATGTGCCCTGCACTGACTCCCTCCTGCTTCAGTTCCAATCAATTTACCACAGGGAGCCCAAATCTGTGCTGTATTAAAATACTATTCTGTGCAGAGCCCACATTTGTAATGCTTTCCATATATATCAAAATGTTAATTTAAATGACTTGCTGATACCAAGGTCATAGAAGGTTGGCAGACAGGCTGATCTGTGTCATGGTGAGCTGCTCAGCATATTATATCAGTGGATTTCATGGATTTCATTTACTCACCTGTGTGCTCACAGAATTAAATGAAACTGTATCCATGGTCATTGTGCTCTCTATCAAACCCTCATATTTTAAGTTACTTAGAACAGCGTCCAGAATTGAACATAAAACAAAAGAATCAGGAAAAGATTATTTTTTTTTCTGTGAGATTCACGAAACCACAGAACAAGCAATCACACAGGATTAAAGAAAATTACACAAAATTTCTGAAAACATTGGAGAACAATCAGTGAACAAAGATGAGCCTTTAGATGAGGTAGCAAACGTCTAGACACAAAAAAATTGTTTATAGGAAATGATTCATTTTGGCTCTTCTCTCCACACCCTGCCTGCTGGAACTTAATTTGATCTAACTGGGTAGTACTGACTGACTTAAAGAAAAATCAAGGTGAAAAAGAAGTACCTTTGAGATCGATGATGAAGTTGAATCACAGTTACTATACTTCCCTGTTTTTTGAAAACAAGACCTGAGGCTATACTTATCTCTTCATAGTAAGGCTCAACAAGAAAATAAAGAACAACATATCAAGGTGAAATGTTTAAAGGAATTTACTTGCCATATAAGCATATAAAAATTAAAGATGTAGTTCCTGAGTCCAGTCTCTATCATTATGAATATTATTAAGCATGCTACAGTTTTGCTGGTGTCATCAAGTCAGAGCAGATACCATCACTTGCCAGAAGCATTGTTTTTAAGCAAAGACTTGCACAGGAGCATTTTTATTCTCAGGTTTCTGACTTAAACTTGCCTCTGGTAGAAGCATTTTTGGGACCTCAGGCAAGCTGTGGGACAGAGACATCCCACCAAGGCAGCGTAGCTGGGGCACCAGTGCAGGCCATGCCATGTGCCTGCCAGCAGGCAAAGAGCATCAGGGAAACTCACTTTCCCTTAAATGTATGGAGATAATGCGTATTTGTTAGGACTACTGTGGCAGCATTTCCAGGGGGGGAAAAAAAAACCAAACCCAAACATTTGCCATGGGGACGCCAAGCAAAGCCGGGAGTGAGCTGCAGAGGGCGTCTCCCTACAGGATTTCACCCATCACGGACGCTCATTTGCTGAGACCTCAACGAAGAAGGTGAAGTCGTAGGCCAGGCTTTTGCAACACCCTCGGCAGCCACTGAGTAGCTTAGAGCTTCAGTATCCGGACTCCGTGAGCAGCAGGCGGGCTGGGGTGACCCTCTCTCGGTAGGGATGCAGGCGCTAAACTTGGCCCCCACACCAGCAGTGCCCTCCCTGTAGGCTTCAAAGCCGGAGGCATCCTCTTTGGAAAGGAGGAATTTGATCCCTCACGAACTTGCCATTTGTATTTAAAAACAAACAAACCAAACCAAACCAACACTTTTTTTTTTTTTTTTTTTTTCCTCCTTCTCCCATAAAAGCTTTGGGTCCCTGTGCAAATATCCTCTCCAGCCTTCCAGGAGAAAAGTGTGGAAGATTAGATCCTTCACATTTAGAGGTACACTGGATAAAACACAGCTTAAGCCTGAGGTCTTGTGGCAGTCTGTGCTAGCGCAGACTGCATTGGCATAATCTATTGGCTGTTTTCAGGCCTTAGTAATTATACGAATATTTTTAATTAATTAATTAGTGTATAGTGAATAAGATGACGATGTAACATGATCACTATAAGGAATTTCCTAAGGCACATGAACTCACATTCAGTCAGCTACAGGCAGTCTTCTGGATAATTAGTTGGTGTTACTGGCATGTGGCCCTCAGAGGTGCAGATTTCAGCATTCGAAATTTGTGTGCAGCTATTTCATGAGGTAGAGGTAGCCTACAACGTCCATCTTGCCAGAAGGAACAAGCAAGGTTTATGTGGTATTTATGCCAGTGGCCAAAAAGCAACACCTTTTTATTCAAAGAAGCAAGAGAAATGTGTTAACAGGTGGCTGTGGTGCCATGTCTCGGTGCCCCATGATTTCATCAATATTTTCATTTAAAATCAATTCAGGCCAATCCAACAAGCATTCCAGCAGCTTCTGGGGGCAGTCTCTGGAAAGTTTAGAAGTAACCACTAAAAAAAGGAGAGCTACTTCTACAGGCTTCTCACCTGAAAGTACTTTGTTATAATTTTCTTTCTTAATGTATTTTCCATTTCCTTCCTTTGAAAGAGCTTTCTTTCATGGATACATATTTCAACTAATTAACCTACCTGAGTAAAAGCAAAATGTAAACTTGCTAGCATTCAATGGAAATTTGCACAGAGAAGATAGATCTTAACAGTAAAAGATTATACATGCTGNCGCAAGGTGAGTTTGGATGATCGGCCAGGGGGATTAGAAGAACAGTGGTTAGTTAGGTTAGCAGAGAGGCCAGAAGCTCCCAGAGAGACAGAGATAAGAGTCTGTGTGAGAGTGTCTTATCTATGTTTGTGTCCTTGTTTTTATACATCTCAGCAAGCCTATGAGTGAAGTAAACATCACCATTGTTTTCTTTTCACAGCCTATAATATAATTTTCTCCAGTAAAATATTCCAATTAGCCTCAAACCAGCACATAGGGGTTTCATCCAAATACAGAAACTTGTCCTATTGCTCATTTTTATTTAAACCAAGTGCTTCCCAGTGAGTTGCTGTGGAAACACACTTTATGAAAAGTGTGGTGAGCACATACACTACAAGGACAGAACGAGACAGGACTTCTCCTGTCTTAGTTACATGAAACAGATGAGGATGCCTGGGAGCTGAGGTGACTCTCCTACAGCTGCAAGTTTGCTTCTAGGAGAAGTAGAAAAAAAAAAAAAAAGAAAAAAAAAAAGAGAAAGCAAGCTGCTCTCTCAGCTGCCAGGTGGTTTCATTTTTGGGTCATCTGTGCATCGGGCTTACCTTTAAAAATAAAAAAATGAAATGCTGCAGTCCAAGAAGTAAAGGTCAGGGCTTTTTTGTTCTCTCAGCAGCAGGAGCAAACAGAAATTGAGCTATACTTGAATTTTTGTCTGCGCTTCTTTTACTTCCAGTAACTGCTAGTGACAAAAAGTTGGGGCTTAAATAGTGGTTCTCAGACTTGAGAAACCTAAATGGCACCAAATCCATTCAACTTCTGGAATTAATACTGGGTGCCTTAAAAAGATCTTTTGATTACACTCATCAGTCTATATGGGTTTCATATCTCCTTTCTGAAATTCAAGCTGCCTTATGCTCCTGAAACAAAGATTTAGAAAATCTTGCAGGCAAATTCAGGGTAAAAACCCACCATATTTTCCTAATTAGTGCATTTGAATATAATGGGGGCTTTCAGGTTGCTCGGTCTCAGACTCATAGCCTGAGAGTCTGATGTCCAAGTTGTAGAGTGGCATGAGAGAGTATGCCCAAACCATACAATCATCTGCAAAACCTGTTTTAAATGCATCATTTAATATGAGGGGTTGAGGGCCAGGATGGCACTGCCTTTCAGTGGCATGGGGGAAGTCTGCCATTTATCAGAAGCTCTTTAGATGTTGGTGTGTGCAAGGCCATACATTCCTCAGCAGCAGCATCTCCTTTGCAGTCTCTCTCCCACTCTGGAACCTGAAGCACCAGGTAGAGCTGGATGGGCCAGTCATCAACACTCAGAAAGAGGCTGCAGGCAAGCGTGAGATGGAGTTGAGGCTTGTCATGCGAATTTGTGGAATTCTTGCACAAATTGCCTGATCCTGCAATCGGTGGACAAGGGAAGGGCAATGGATGTCTATTTGGACTTCTGCAAAGCCTTTGACTGTCCCCCACAACATCCTTCTCTCTAAGTTGGTGAGATATGGATTTGATGGGTGGACTCTTCAGTGGGTAAGGAATTGGCTGGATGATTATATCCAGAGGTCAGCAGCTTGATGCCCAGATAGAGATGTGTGACAAGTGGTGTCCTGCAGGAGTACTGTGTCCAGCTCTGGAATCCTCAACACAAAGAAGGACATGAACCTGATGGAGAGGGTCCTGAGGAGGGCCACAAAAATATCAGAGGGCTGGAGTAACTATCCTACAAAAACATAATTTCTGTATATTCCTCACTGCTGGCCTTAATTTACTTTTATGTGGTTAAGCCCACCTTAAGTTTAAGGAGATGTTGTAGGCTTGTAGGCAGCGAGATTGCAGTAGGCTGGAGCCAGGACTGAGGTAATCCCGTATTATCATACTTTCTACAGACTGTTTTGTCTCTGTGTTGAAGGGAGTTTCATGTAAAGACTCTGTAGAGTACTTTAAGGACATGTCAGACAACCCTTGAAAAACCAAGGCAGATACATTTGCTCTGTTGTGATGGGATCTCCACAGGAAGCCTCAGAAAGCAGAGGGAAACCCAAAATCTTTCCTGCTCTGGGTGTCTGGCACAGACTAGAGAGTGCTAAGGGCTTGGAAGTGTGAACAAGGCAACTACATCCAGACCCTGCATGACTGGGAAGAAGGTGGCACTGGATACAGGGTTGGAAGAAGATATCGAGGAAGAGTCACCTTTTGGCAGAAATAATGGGAGCTAATGCTGCCTAGTGCATGCCAGAGAAATGAAGAACACCTGAAATATGGCAGAGCATCAGCCTGGATGTGCTGCATGGGCACCCAGTCAGGAGGAACAAGCGTTGCCTGTGCCTATAATTCATGAGGAACTAGCTACAGACAGGGAATCAGAGAAGACACAACCTGCATGCAGCGATCTGGTGATGAAATTTTCTTTGCAGACACTGGGTGGGTGTTTGAAAGGAGAGCTTTCCAAAATGTTGGGAGACAGTACTTGTTTCTTTGTAAATGACAGAATGGATAAAATAAAGCTCACTAAAAAATGCAACAACGGAACAGCAAAGCATGAGTCTCCCTGTCTGCAGCATGTCTGCCTGTTGAAAGATGGTTTTGCTCTAGGAGTTCTACTACAACTTTAACCACCTTGAAGTGAAAGTTTGTGATAAACTCTTCCTATATAAAATAAGCACAAGTTAATTTTCCCAGCTAGCATCAGCAAGGATTAATTTCTTTCCATTTATTTCATGTTTTACGCAAATATTTTTGCTTTAGATGTTGTCAGGTACCACATACACTTTGACATTCAAATTCTGCTTTTGTAGTTTTATAGTCTAGGTGCAGCTTTATTGATCTATACTGGACATGGTTTACTAACCAAATCCTTCGTTCAATCTAAGTCTTGCAGCCGAAAGCAAGTTTAAGAAAATCCAACAGTGTTGTAATTAAGAAGGTCTCTACATAGAATCACAGAATCACTTCAGTTAGAAAATTCCTTCTTAGCAATATCCCTGCGATTTAATGCTTGAAAACTTACTTCTTCAGTTCCCACTTGGGAAAACATTCTTTATAAGAAACAAACACTTAAATCTCTCTCTCCATCTGTTCTCTATCAGCACTTCATAAAATAAGTCATATTAAAGAAAAGGAGACTTACTTCTGTGAGTCTGAGACTTGCCTAAGGCTTTGAAGCAGTGTCAGCTGGATGAAGCAAGTTCCAGAAGGGAGACGGGAAAAAAAAACCACCCGTGCAAATTGTCCGACTTGTTACACTACCAAATAGGTGCCTCACAGTTCCTTGTCACTCTCCCACTGAGTCAACAAAGATGTAGGAAGTCAGTTAATCATTAACATATTATAAAAATATGAAAGCTTTACCATATGCCATTTCCCCCCCTTAATTGTTCTAAAACACTTACCAAAGTACATAGATAACTCCCATGGAAAATCTGGTCTTCTGTAAGAAACCCTTTCAGAAAGTCTGCCTTTATAATTATATGACTTTCAGCTCGAGACCACCACAGTGTCCCAGTCTGAAGGACACAGAATTCTCATCTGAAAAAGGATAGTGGGATTTCTCTTTGTTAGAGTTTTCATTCTATATTTATGCAACCTGAACTAGCACAGCTCTGCAGTAAGAAGAAATGTAGGGGAGATGAGAAGGTATTCCAAGGAGTAAACTCGAGCTGAACTGGTTTCTTGTTGGACTGTGGTTGGCAGCACCTCTGCTTTAGTACAAACAGTACCATGCTTGCTGTTTCAGTTGTATGTGTGTTTGGTTTATTTTTGTTTTGTTTTTTTATTTTAAACACAATGCTGTCTTAATTCATTATGTAATATTTGGCTTGCTTTCTGGTTTTCCTGTAAATGTAAACAATGTTTTTTACAAATAGTTAAGAGAGATCTTAACTCCATTCTGATTTCTCCTCTTTGGAACCTAGACTAAGCCATGCTAATCTCCAAGTGATGCACTAGACCCTACAAGTGGGAGGACATTTCCAGGGCTGGTGTTGAAAGACAAGGGAGTTTATTTTACAGAAATATCCTGAAATGGGAAGCTCTAATTGAAGAATTCTTTTCACCTCTAACACGCACCATAGCTGGTCATTGTCAAGGCCCCAAAATGGCATTAATTGCTATCCTTCAGTTTTCTGCATCACCTTTAATCCAGTTCAGCTCCACACTTGCTGCGTTTTCCAGCTGATGCAGATTCACGATTTTCCTGTGCAGGTAGCGCAAACTGTCTATGGCAACATGGCCTTACCTTCTCCTGCAGCCTACCAGGCTGTGACCTCCTCTTTGCTTGGTCACAGCTAGATGCTTTTAGTTTGCTGCACAGGCAAATTCAGCTATTCAGGCTTTGTCATTGCATGCCAACCCCCCCTGGCATGTATAGACCCCATTGGGCTTGTTATGTGTTAGGTTTGAGTGTGGCCTTTTGATACGGTGATGGCTCTGCTGATTCAGAAGGACAGTATCCTTGGGCAGCAGGCAGCTGGCAGATCAGTTTATTTTCTTGGATTTAATAACTGTGTGACACAAAATTTGCAGGCAAACCTAGTGCTCATTTTACATATGAAGCTGCTGCATGCTGCCTGCTTGACTCTGTGACAGGTGTGGTATACCCTAAGCTACTCTCAGAACAACACTTCTTTGTCCCCCTGATTCTGTATCTCTGATCCATTTCTTCTCAGTCACAAAAAAACAACAACAACAAAACCCAAAACAAACAAACAAAACCAAACAAAAAAAGCCCCCAACAACCCACACACAAAACCCAAACCCAAAAAAACAATGCAACCAAACAACCAAACTAAAAACCCCAACCAACCAACCAACCAAAAACCCCAGCCCCCAAAAACCAACCAACCAAAACTCAAATAAACAAAAATCCAAAATAACAACAAAACACACACAAAACACTCTGAAAGCAAGCAAACAAACAAATAAACCCCAGCCCACTGTGGTGCTTTAAAGATTAAATTTTACAGAGAAAGAATAATTCGGATATATTTGCCAGCTACCATCAGTTCGGTGAAGCTTAATTCAAATGGAAATCTACAGTGCTTAGCCTGTGATAACATAACAAGCACCATTAAGCACCATTAAGCACCATTGCATTAGTGAGAAATACAATACACACAAAATGGAAGGGAAGCAAGATAGGAAGCAAATGACAGCCTTAAGTGTTTTTTTTTCTCAATATGGTGATTAGAACTTCTATAAACATTCCTTTTTAGTGTATTAGAGACAAATTATTATGAACATGATGAAAATTAAACAAGTTTCTTGCTGCCTTATTTAGAGGAACACATTTTACACACCAGATTTTATTGTTCCTTGACTTCCAATACTTTTTCAGGCAGAAAACATTTGCTTTCTTCCTCCTGTGGCCTTGACCCAAAGCTTATTGAAATCAGTGTGAATAGCTCTGCTAACTTCAAAGACCTTTAGATCAAGCCCCTTCCCTTCTGTGGTTTACTATTTCATAGTTAAATACCACAGAACAGGAAATATTTGTTTCAAGTTATTCTTCCTTTCATTTGTCACACTGGGAAAAAAAACCAAAACCAACAAACAACCCTCACACCCCCAAAAACCTAGCAACCAAACAAGCCCCCCAAAAAAAACCCACCCCACCCAAAACAAAACAAAACGAAACTCCAAACAAACAAACCCAACTAAACCCAACCAAAACACCAAAACCAGCCTGAAATCAATATGCTGTGCAAGATACATGGGCCAACGAGTGATACCAAATAGGCAGCAGACAGAGCCCCTAAGCAGCTGAAAGGCTTGGGTACAAGTGCTCTCTCACTTTTTGTTTCTCCCAGAAAACACAGCAGCCTCCCTGCACGCAGCTTGCCTGTCTGTGATTGATGAACTGGGGTTTATATTTTTTTTCATCCTCACTCTTTATGAGTGTTTGTCATCAGACCAGCTTTCCAAATTTCCTAAGTGTGAGCCTCTAAAATCACAGCTTGAGTCAAAGGAAAATACATAAACATCTTTCCTAACCATATACCTTTATGGTCAAACTAAGTTGTCCTTTGAAATCTGTGAAATTCAGGTGAGACAAACTACTAAATCCAACACAACTCACATCACGTAGTGCTTCACAGCCTAGCAGCAGACTGCCCATTTTGCCTGTGCCTCTCCAAGCATATATCACAAATACATTATCAGCAGTACATCAAACGACACTGAAAAACAAGACAGTTGAAAAATGAGGATGCATTTTCAGAGAGCAGATGATACCTCATTGCAACTGTTGTCCTACTGTGGAGGTGAATCCTGTAAGCAGCCCACTGGGCACCTTATAGAATCATAGA
>WBNM01031241.1:28274-52339 GCA_013399055.1 Ramphastos sulfuratus | reverse complement strand
ATGATCTTAAAGCTCTGTTCCAATCTTCATGATTCTATATTTGCCATATAAAATAATTTTCAATTTTTTATATTGTTTTACCTATTGTGGAAAACAGATATTTTATAAATAAGTAGGTTGTACTGAAATGCAGAATATAGATTAAATAGAAATACATGTAAATAAAAATTCAACTAAAATACAAAATACCGGATCACTCTCTCAAAGTAGAATGTTAAATAAAAAATGTCTTAGCATAAAATATTGCACGTTGCACAACTTAGTAAGCTTTTTAAAAGCTGTTTTCTTGCATTTTATTTATTATGCTCTTAGGTCACAGGATAAGATTTTATTATTCGTGTGAATTTTATCAGAAAATGCACAAAAGCCTCAAGAGGAAGTGGTTGCATATAAACTTCAGGCTACAGTGTTGTACTTTGACAAGAATGAATAAGTGGTTCAGAAGGTTTTACTCAAAAATATTTTTACAGTTTGAATGATCTGGGAAAAAAACAAGTAATTTCAAAACTGATGTCATTATGAAATGCTGTGTTGTTATGGACAGCGTTTTAGTGGCACAGTTTTTCTGAGCCAAGAAGAGCCATGTTGGTCATTGAATAGAATCAGAGAATGGTTTGGGCTGGAAAGGACCTCCAAAGGTCATCCAGTCCAACCTCCCTGCAATCAGCAGGGACATCGTCTACCAGAGCAGGTTGGTCACAGCCTTGTCCAGATTGATCTTGAATATCTCCAGGGATGGGGCCTCAACTACCTTCCTGGGAAACCTATTGGAGTGTTCCACCACCTTCATGCCAAAGAACTTGTTCCTTACATCCAATCTAAATCTGCTTTGCTCTCATTTCAAAACATTGCCCTCATCCTGTCACTGCAGGCCTTTGCAAACAGTCCCTCTGCAGCCCTCTTGCCTCTCCCTTCAGCTACTGTCAGGCTGCTCTTCGGTCCGCCTGTAGCCTTCTCTTCTCCAGGCTGAACAACCTCAGCTCCCTCAGCCTGTCCTTGTAGCAGAGCTGCTTCAGCCCCCTGATCATTTTTGTGGCCATCTGTGGATGTTCTCAATCATGTCCATGTCCTTCCTGTGTTGAGGCCTCCAGAGTTGGATGCGGCAGTGTAGGTGAGGTCTCAGCAAAGCAGAGCAGAGGGGCAGAATCCCCTTTCTTGATCCTGCCTATAGCCAAAGTTTCACTGAAATACCTCACGGCAGATCAAGGGTAAGCCTTGAAACTGTCTTATGTCCAGTGGTTTTGGGGCTCCAGAGCTGGCCATCAATCCAGAGCTGAATGTTGATTTGATCCAAAGCTGGATGGTGATCCAGAGCTGGATGTTGATCTCTAAATACAGGACATTGATGCTGAAGTATTTTGCTTTGGAAGTGTAACGGTACCTGATTGGTTGGCCAGGAAAGATGGAAAATGTGGTTCACACTGTAAGACTGTTGAGGCCCCAGGAGGCCTTCAAGCGTCCAAGGAATCTGCTGCCAGCAGATGGCAGCAGAATGGAAAAGAAAAGGCACTGAAGTAGGAGATAGTGGACAAAAGAGCTGCGGTTGCTTACAGCTTAGCTTCACCAGCTGGTTTTGACTGTGCAAGGTAAGCTGAGGTTTGATTGGAAAGGGGAAATGTCCAAGGCATGCTGACTTTTGCTGTCCGACCTTGGATTGTGTAGAATTTGGCTATGCTTCTGTAAACACTGATTCCTAGTGCAAGGATGTATCTGAACAGATTTCAACTTGAGTTTGTCTGTGAAACTTAGAATGTTTCACTAGTCCTATAACGTGAAGAATGATTAATTTTCATGGCCTGTTGAATTAAAAAAACCAACAAAACTCATTATAGAAAAGGGGAGAAATATTAATTTTAATGTCCAGATCAGAAAAGAAATGAAGCCTTAAGCTTTGATCACCCAGTGCAAGGAATTACAAACAACTTCAATTCTATGAATGCATTTGCTATTTCTTCTTCTTTAGTGATGTGGGGTGTGGGTGTCTATGTGGTCCCAGAAATGGAACAAGAAGGGTGAATGAGGTTTAATTTTCATTTTTACCTTCAAATCTGCTTTTGCACTATCTGGTCTTTCGGGAGACTATGCAGCAATGTCATTGTTCTGCATGCTTTGTGGTGCTCTCTGCTATAAACTTTTAGTGAAGAAGACTCAGTACTGGAACAACAAGTATTTGGCTTTTTACAGGGGAAGCGTATACAGCAATTTATAGCCTTCTGTGTTATTTATTGTATTGCCAGGCATGCCATTCCAAAAGTTACACCTAGAAATTTGTTTGTAAACAGGATTTGATGCATAGACAAAAAAAATTATCAGTGACCCTTCAAAGATGAAGCAGGTGAAGGGTGTGTGGGAGCTTTATTCTGTTTTCCTTATGAATTTGGCCTTTCTTGAAGCTGATAGATTTTTATTCTTTAGAATAAAATATGTAGTTTAGAAACAAAATCCGTATGTTTAAAAAGAGCTCTGCCAAAGGTAAACTGCAGGCTTGGGAATAGTTGTAAACCTCCAGAGCAGCCTCCCACTAGTTAGCTAGTGATTACTCTGTGTTGCTTTGTGTGACGGAAACAGAGTGGGGAACTCCTCTTTATCTACCTACGTATCTCTCTTTATCTGTAGATCTTTGCAGGTTGTTTATGTATATATTGACTAACATGAGCCAAGCTGAATGTTTATTTCCCGAGAGCTCAGGTTTATGAGATTTTAGAAGCTTAGCATGAGGTATATGGGGGAAGAAATAAGCTTGAAACAGATATCAGAACACCTCTGTTTTGCTTAACGCGTGCACGTGTTATATTAACATTTATGTTGATCATACCATTGCTATTTTAAGAGATTGTAAAATGCAAGATTTGCTTCCTAATAGGTCAAATCAATCATACCACTGATATTCTAGAGATCTGAAATACAAGACTTCCTTTCTGCTACAGCAAATTGATCATACCACTGTTATTTTAGAGATTTAAAATGCAAGATTTGCTTTTAGGGCAGGTCAAATTGATCACCACTGTTATTTTAAAGATCTAAAATGCAAGATATGCTTTTTGATAGGTCAGATTGATCATACTGTTGATATTCTAGACATATAAAATACAAGATTTGCTTTTGGGGCAGGTCAATTTGATCACCACTGTTATTTTGGAGATATTAAATGCCAGATTTTCTTCTGGCAGTCAAATTGGTCATACCACTGATGTTTTAGAGATTTTAAATGCAAGATTTTCTTTTGGGCAGGTCAAATCATATAGAACATATTCTACCACCACCACCCCCCACACCAACTTTAAAGGCATGCAGTAAAGTGGCTTGATTTTATTTGATCCCAGAGTCATTTTAAGTTACTATCCTCTGCTTCAGACAAATTCTATTCTTTAAAACACTTTTCAAAAAGAATGTAATTTGGGCATTAAAACTGTTACTTGCAGTTGTCTTAGTGATGTGGTGAAGCAGTAAGAGCCTATCCTTACCAGAATAGAGGAAGTTAGGTGCAGAGAATAGTATGCTGCTGTTGACCAGCCACAGTGTAGATGAGCAGCACAAATCTCTGTCTCCTGCCATTGAATGTTTTTGTGGTGTTAATTTGAAACACTGTCTATTAATTTATTATCTGTTTGGAACTGAATTTGAATTGTTTGGAACGAGATTTGAATTTTTCAGAACTGAATTTGAATTGTTTTGAACCAAATTTGAATTGTTTAGAACTGAATTTGAATTGTTTGGAACGAGATTTGAATTTTTCAGAACTGAATTTGAATTGTTTTGAACCAAATTTGAATTGTTTAGAACTGAATTTGAATTGTTTGGAATGGAACTGTTTGGAACCAAGTTGTTTTGAACCGAATTTGTATTGTTTAGAACTGAATTTGGATTGTTCAGAACTGATTTTGAATAGTTCAGAACCAAAGTTGAGTTTTTTGGAACTGAATTTGAATTGTTTGGAACCAAATCTGAATTGTTTGGAACCTTATTTTTTGGAACTTCTTTAAATATTTGGAAGTTCTTTAACAGAAGCAAAGAACAAGCCGTGGAAATGGAGAAATTCCACTGACCCAGTTAAGGATAACGAAGAGGTTAGAACTGGGGCCAGAATATTTTGAGCTGTGCATGTAACGTTCAACTGCTCAGTCCCCTTCTTGAATGGCATTACCTCATCTTTCATCCATTCAGGAAAAGAGCTGCAAATCCCACAAGAACAGATCCAAGTTATCCAAGGTCATTGTATGAACAGAATGTGGAGAATTCTTTCCATGTTTTCAGTGACAGGGGGATGCTTTAAAAATACATTTGAGGAAGAGCAATGAGAGTGCTCAAGGGACTGGAGGGAAAATCTTATGAGAGGCTGAGGGAGCTGGGGTTGTTCTGGCTGGAGAAGAGAAGACTCTCTTCCTGAGTCCCCCCAACCTTATCACGCTCTACAACTACCTGAAGGGAAGTTGTAGTAAGGTAGGGGTCAGGCTCTTCTCCCAGGCAACTTGTGACAAGAGAGGGCATGGCCTAAATCTGCAGCAAGGGAGGTTTAGGTTGGGTGTTAGGAAGCACTTCCTCATGCAATGGGTGATGAAACACTGGAATGGACTGCCCAGGGAGATGCTCAAGTTGCCCTTGCTGGAGGTGTTTAAGGAAAGATTGGATGTGGCACTTAGTGACATGGTCTAGTCGATGTAGTGGTGTTAGGCCATAGGCTGGACTCGATGATCTCAGAGCCTCAATGCTTCTGTGGTTCTGTGAAGTGTTTTGATTTGGACAGAACAGATTTGTCAGGCTGGAGTCTTTGCATTGCTTTCCCCAACCTGATCCGTGCATCAGGTGCAACAGGAGTGGTAGGAGGAAGGAAAAGAGAAATATACTAAGGTGCTTTATGTTAGCAGATGACATCAATTGGAACAAATTACATTCTGCTTCCAATGACATCATCCAGCAAGCTGGATTTGCTTTTAATGCTTCCAGTCTGACTAAATTTCTTTTTCTTTCAGTTCTTCCCAGCAGTCAGCTGTTATAGTGCAAGCAATAGGCACAAGCTCTTGTTTATAGTCCTTTATATTCCTTCACAGTGAAAATCTTGGGACAGAAAAGGCAGGCAGAATGAAAAAAAAAAACCCTCCATGTTGTATTCAATTATTGGTAATTTGGGAATATTAGAAGATTTGGATGTTTGTAAGCCATTGACGAGTGAGCTGGAGCTTGTCTCACGGGCATGGTTTTATAATGACTGGAAGTGTACAGTTAAAAAACACAAGCCAGGAGCGGTTTTGTTTAGTGTTGTATAAATCCATATTTGGGTTTCGTCAGANCTATGATTCTATAATTCTATATCTATACATAAATATCAGTGTAATGAAATCAGGCAGTCAAATAACATAGAGTGAACCCACTAGAAATGCAGATTTTTAGTAGAAATAGATATTTTTAATAGGAATACTTTTTTTTTTTTTTTTGGTAGAAATAGAGATTTGGAGTAGGAAGGCAGAATTAGTAATACAGATATTGAGTAGAAATACAGACTTTTAGTGGAAATATTTTCAGTAGAGATAGAGATTTTCAGCAGAAATAGAGATTTTGAGTAGAAATAGAGATTTGTAGTAGAAATTGAGATTTGTAGTGGAAATCAAGATTTGTAGTACAAAGGCAGAATTATTAATACAGATTTTGAGTAGAAATACAGATTTTTAGTATAAATATTTTGAGTAGAGATATAGATTTTCATCAGAAATAGAGATTTTTAGTAGAAATAGAGATTTTTGGTAGAAATACAGATTTTTAGTCTCTATAATAGGTGACAACAGGATTAGAAATACAAAAGAAGGAGTTTCAGAGCCCTTGCTAAAAAGTTAATGGAAGCTTTGATTTTTCTTGGCTATTTTTCACATCTTGACCAAATCCATGTGGCCCTGAATGGAATTTCAAAGCTGTGAGGTCAGCATTTGGCAAAATCTTGATTTCATGAAAGATTTTTCTGAAATCTGGGATATTCTGGTTTTTGCTTCAGAATTTTCTCCCTGTAAAAGCAAACTGCAGCTGTGGTCTCACAGCAGTTTGTGGTGCCACATCTGCACGTTTTGAGCTGCAGTTCTTTAGTGAGGGCTTGGAATGTGGGACAGTATATATTAAAATCTGGAAGCTGAAGGGGACCTCCAAGAAGGCTGCAGAGGAACTGTTTGCAAAGGCCTGCAGTGACAGGATGAACGCAGTGGTTTGAAATAAGAGAAGAGCAGATTTACATTGGATATGAGGAACAAATTCTGCACCATAAGGGTGCTGGAACACTGCAACAGGTTGCCCAGGGAGGTAGCTGAGGCCTCATGCCTGAAGATCTTCAAGGTCAGTCTGGACAAGGCAGTGAGCAACTTGCTCTAGTGGAGGATGTCCCCGCTGACTGCAGGGGGGTTAGATAGGATGACCTCTGAAGGTCACCTCCAACCTGGATGATTCTATGAGTCCACAATTCTATGCTACTGCAATTCTATGCTGCTTCTGTGATTCTATGCTTCCTTGATTCTATGACTTCATGGTTCTATGATTCTGTGATTCTGTGATTTTGTGATTCTGTGACTTTACGATTCTATGGTTTTTGATCTACACAACAGGAAAATCTCACTGAATTGCATCCAATTATTTAGACTGAAGTTAAAAATCACATTTCCTATCAAGACAGCTATTAACATTCCAAGTGGTCTCTTTTCCACCTCCAGAGGATCAGATGATTCCCACCTACCCCTCTTGAGTAGCATCTCACCTCAGAAGGCTCTATCAGTACATATCATAGAGCCCTGGAATGCCTTAGGTTGGAAGGGACCTTAGAGGTCATCCACTCCAACCAGTTTGCTGCTGAAGAACTCCAAAGTATCACCTGGTGGAATCTGAAACCTGAGGGATCTTAAGCAATGTTTTTTCTCACAGAATCACAGAACGGTCTGGGTTGGAAGGGACCTCCAAAGGTCATCCAGTCCAGCCTCCTCTGGCAGTCAACAGGGACATCCTCCACTAGATCAGGTTGCCTAGAGCCCTGTTGAGCCTCACCTTGAATATCTCCAGGGATGGGGCCCCAACCACCTCCCTGGGGAACCTGTTGTAGTGTTCCACCACCCTCACAGTAAAGAACTTGTTCCTAACAAGTGATACAAAACTCTTTCTTGCTTCTAGTCATGAAATAGGGGGGGGGGGGGAATGCAATTTTACAACTCTGACACAAATGTTTATCCAAAATGTCCTTCTGAACTACAGACAACTTTTTCCTATTCCAGGCTCCGGACACAGAGAGAGTAATGAAGGAAATTCCATATTCCACTGAGGGAGGATAAAACATTTTAGTGCTGGTTTTTCACTTTCTCCACACTCCCCTTGTGTGGTGACAGCTGTTTGAAATTTGTGAATTCAAAGTCTTAGAGGCAATGTTAGAGTGTTGAATTGTAATGGACAGAAAATGCTTTCTCTGTCTGCTTCCACCTACCTGTATGTGTGTGTGCCTGAAGTCGTAGAATCCTAGAATGCCTCAGGTTGGAAGGGACCTCAGAGCTCATCAACTCAAACTTCCCCACCATGGGCAGGGACATCTCTCAACTAGACTCTGCTGCCCACGGCCTCATCCAATCTGGCCTTCAACACACCCAGGCAGGAGGCAGCCACAAACTCCCTGGGCATCCTATTCCACAGTCTCACAACCCTCACACTGGAGAACTTCTTCCTAAGATCCAGTCTAACCCTGCTCTCCCTCAGCTTCAATAGGAAGGTAGTGAGATTCTGGGATAGGCTGTCCAGGCAGGGTGTGGCTGCCTCCTGCCTGGAGGTGTTGAAGGCCAGGTTGGATGAGGCCTTGAGCAGCTGAGTCTAGTTGAGAGGTGTCCCTGCTCATGGTGGGAGAGGTTGGAGTAGATGATGTCTGAGGTCCCTTCCAACCTAAGCCAATTTATGAATCCACGGTGACGTGCAGCAGTTGTTTAAAATCACTGCCCCAATCTGCACAGAGACAGAAAGTGAAGTGTGCAATATCCAATAAAGTTTTAGGGGAAAAGGTTGGGGGATTTTACTCTGGGACAGGGACTCATCCACACACTGGATCAAAGATGATAGGAGCACTCCACGTTATGCAGCATCTGAGTTGTCTGGAGAGAAAAAGCTATTTCCTAATAACACTGTTGGGGGCCTCTCCAAGAATGAGATCCAGTGTTATATCCCTAATAGTCTGTATCCATGGCAGCCACAGCACCTTGTGGTTACCTGAGGCCAAGCACTTCATTTGAAGAAGCAACTTCCCCTGAAGTGATTAGTTTAACAGTTTTCTAATCTGCTGGCATATACTCCTGGCAAAATCTGCATGAAAAGAGAATTAAAGCTGAGGATAGATATCAATGACTCCAGGCTACAAAACATTGCAGAGCTATTTTAAGTATCCCAGTGAGCAGGGTGTACAATAGGGAAGGATTTTAGGATTGCAGTGAAAGTCTTGAGAAATCTGAGCAAAACAAAAGACAGATAAAAGCTGGTGAGATACCCACTTTGTCTCAGATTGTTCTGTACTTGTTTTTCTGATCACAGGATCACAGAATGTTAGGGGCTGGAAGGGACCTCCAGAGATCATCCAGTCCAATCTCCCAGCCAGAGCAGGATCACCCAGGGCAGGTCACACAGGAAGACATCCAGGAGGGTTTGGAATGTCTCCAGAGAAGGAGACTCCACAACCTCTCTGGGTAGCCTGCTTCAGGGCTCTGTCACCCTCACAGGGAAGAAGTTTTCTCTTCTGTTCCCGTGACACCTCCTCTGCTCCAGCTTGCCCCCATTGCCCCTTGTCCTGTCCTTGGACATCCCTGAGCAGAGCCTGGCTCTGTCCTCCTGACACTGCCCTGCACATCTTTATCCACATGAATGAGGGCAGCCCTCAGGCTCCTCTGCTCCAAGCTAAAGAGCCCCAGCTCCCTCAGCCTGTCCTCACAGGGAGGTGTTCCACTGCCTTCAGCATCTTTATTATCACTGTGCATTAATTTCTCAGTAGGCACCCTTCAGCACCTTTAGCTTTCTACTTTTCTTGATGTATCTCTCAATGTTCTTTCCTCTATGGCATGGATTATTGATCCACCTGTTGGCGATAGCCTCCTCTTTTTTAAATTTTTTTTATTTTTTTCTTCAGTACTAAGCAATCATAGAATAGTTTGGTTTAGAAATGACCTTAAATATCATCTAGTTCCAACTCCCTGTCATAGTCATGGACACCTTACAGTATACCAGCTTGCTCCAGGCCCAATCCAACCTTTCTTCAAATCCTTCCAGGCTTGAAGCTTCCACAGTGTTGCTGGGCAACCTGTTCCAGTGCGTCACTACCCTCAGGTGGAAGAACTTCTTTCTGATGTCTCATGTGAAATGAGCTTCTTTCAGTCCAAAGTCATCACCTCTTGTGCTGTCACCCCATGCCTTTGTGCAACAGTCTCTCTCCAGCTCTCCTGTACCCACTTCAAATCTAGAATGCTGCTCTAAGGCTTCCCTGGAGCCTTCTCTTCTCCAGGCTGAACAATCTGTACTCTTTCAGCCTGGCCTTGCAGCGGAGATCTTCCAGCCCTCCCATCACCGCTGTGGCCTCCTCTGTCCCTGCTCCAACAGGTCCCTGTCTCTGCTTTGCTGAGGGCTCCAGAGCTAGCCCCGTATGTTTGCAAAATTTGGTTTCTGAATAAAGAGCTTGGGATCAGTTTTGCTTGCTGAGTAAAATTTGTCCTTATTTTTCTTTTCTCTTCACTGGAAATTTTTGTGTCCCTTGCATTTCCTTCACAGGAAGTGCCTCTTTGAGGAGGTTTTCCATTGTCTTCTATGGCAACAATGCTGGAGCTTGCTTAGAAAGAAATCCTTGAAAGAATCAATCCTTGACTTTTTTTTTTTTTAAACCAAATAAACAAAAAAAAAAAAAAAACCAAACAAAAAAACCAAACCATTAACTCTAAAATGTTGTCCATGAGGTGTAGAAGGACCTGGATGAGGGGACTGAGTGCACCCTGTGCAACTTTGCTGATGATACCAAACTGAGCATGGGTGTCTAAGACCCTGTCTGACTGTGCTGCCATCCAATGACATCTGGAATAGGCTGAGAGCTGGGTGAAGCAGAACCTCATGAAGTTCAATAAGGACAAGTGCAGAGAGGAGGAACAACAGCAGGCACCAGTACAGACTAGGGGTTGTCCTGCTGGAAAGCAGCCCCATGGAGAAAGACCTTGGAATGCTAGTGGACAGCAAGTCCTGCATGGGGCAGCAATGTGCCCTTGTGAGCAAGAGGGCAAATGGCATCCTGAGATGCCCCTCTCTCTACCCTGGTGAGACCACACCCCAGCTCAAGAGAGACAGAAATTTGCTGGATAGAGTCCAATGAGGATGACTGAGGGGCTTGAGCATCTCTGCTGTGAAGAAAGACTGAGAGCCCTGAGGCTGTTTAGTCTGGAGAGGAGAAGGCTGAGAGGAGATCCGATTAATATCTATAAATATCTAAGGTGTTAGTGTCGAGATGAAGGTGCCAGGCTTTTTGGTGCTCAATGATAGGACAAGGAACAGGAGGCACAAGATGGTGCACAGGAGGCTCCACCTCAACACCAGGAGACACTTCTTTATGATGAGGGTGCCAGAGCCCTGGAGCAAGCTGCCCAGAGAGGTTGTGGAGTCTCCTTCTTTTTAGAATTTCAAAGCCCACCTGGATGAGTTCCTGTGTGACCTGTCCATGGTGATCCTGCTCTGGAGGTCCCTTCCAAGCCCTAACATTCTATCACTCTGTGACACAGGTGGGAAGAACTGATTGTGTTTGTATATGTTCAGCTATTTCTGCTGTGACTAGGGAACTTGGCTGTGTGGATAAATAACTCCATGTGATGATATCCTGGAAGTCCATCAAAGTTACAACCATTTCAATAGCTGAGAGTTTTAAAATAAAGTCTTTAGGGAAGAAGAGACTTTTAAGGAACAGTCTCCAACTCCACAAAGCCTGCACACACAATTTGAGTAAAGCTTGTGTATAAGATTTCAATTAGTTTGAACTTCACAATAAGTCTAATGAGCCTGCTTTGTTCTGCCAAGGGTCTCAGGAATAAAAGCATTGGATTTCTTCAAGGACCAATTTTACATTTACTTTAATTTGTACACAAATTAATTTACTTCTGAGGGGAAAGGAAAGAAAAAAAAAAGAGAGAGAGAGAGAGAAGAGAAAAGAAATAAATGGCCTGGGGACATGCATATTACTTCCCTATTTGAAGAGGGAAATTTAATTTAGCCACAGTTGGTATTTTTAAATTCCTGAGCTGTAAAATAAACCCAGGTGCACCAGAGAAAGGAAAAAAAAATCCTTTAGAAGAAAACCTATCACTGCAGGCCTTTGTAAACAGTCCTTTTGCAGCCTTCTTGTACCACCCTTCATCTACTGGCAGGCTGCTCTTAGGTCTGCCTGGAGCCTTCTCTTCTCCAGGCTGAACAACCTCATCTATCTCATGTGGTCCTCATAGCAGAGCTGCTCCAGCCCCCTAATCATTTTCATGTCCTCCTCTGGACCTGCTCCATCAACTCCATTTCCTTCCTGTGTTGAGGGCTCCAGAGCTGGTTATGGCCCTGCAGATGAGGTTTCAGCAGAGCACAGTGGTAGAATCCCCTCTCTCCATCTCTGGCCATGTTGCTTTTGATGCAACCCAGGCTGCCATTGCTCTTCTGGACTGTAAGTGCACACTGTTCACTGAAATTCAGTTCTCTTCAATTTGCTTCAAAAGTCCTGTTACATCAAGTGTTTATCATTGTTTTCATTTTCTGGATTCTCTCATTTGTCTGTCACTGGATCTTAGGAAAAAGTTCTTCAGTAGGAAGGTGGTGAGACTCTAGAATAGGCTGCCCAGGGAGGTTGTGGCTACCTGCTGCCTAGGGGTGTTGAAGGCCAGGTTGGATGAGGCCTTGAGCAGCTGAGTCTAGTTGAGAGGTGTCCCTGCCTGTGGTGGGGAGGTTGGAGTAGATGATGTCTGAGGTCACTTCCAACCTTAGGCATTCTAGGATTCTGTGATTTCAGTTGAATTTCACCAGCTTGGCTGAGGGAAGCATCCCACTTCTATAAGGACAAAGTCAACTCAAGTTAACTTTATGCTTCGAGAAACAGAACAGCAGCTCTCAATATGGTTACTTAATTGCATCCACGTTCTGCGTGATGAATAACATTGCCCATGGACAGAGCAAAATTAGCAGACAAATGCCCTGCTTCCTCCCAGTGCGTGGGTGAAGGGGAGCACATAAGGATGTTCTAGCTATAAAAACAGATGTGTTGGTTATTTAAATGGTGAAGGCTAAACAAGGACTAATTAAGGTTAACTTGCTGCCATTGGAGTTCTCAAAACCACATATGACAGTGATGTCTCAGACAGAAGGAAGTGATTTAAGTTCAATTGTTACTTGCTATACTTGCCTGACAGTGGGAAATCATTTGGTTGTCGATGTTTAAGGTGGTTAATTTCAACAGAGGTCATATCTTTTCTATGCCATCTCATTTCCTTTTGCAGCGCAGGTCTTTTAAACTGCAGATTCCCATCTGTATAAATAACAACATTTTTGTACCAGGGTTGTGTGTGATCAAGTCCTCTGAAAATTAGGCACCGCATAAACCTGCCTTTTCTAGAAGAATCTCAGCCAGCTGCAAGTCTTAATGCTCAGTTTTCTTCTGATAATTTACAGGGGTTTAGTATCAAACCTGGTTGTAGTTGAGAGGCTTCCCTGACCATGGCAGGGAGGTTGGATTGGATGAGCTTTGAGGTCCCTTCCAACCTGAGCCGTTCTAGGATTTTTGTGATTTATGCTTCTTGTTGTATCTCATGTAATAACACTTTTATAATCCAGTACCAATAAAGGAAGAGAGGTAGCTGTCAGGTGAAAAGGAAAGGCTGGGAGCAGGTAATTTGGTTCTCATGTCATCACAGAATTAACTAAGTTGGAAAAGACCTTCGAGATCGTCAAGTCCAACTTATTATCCAACATCATCTGATCAACTAAACCATGGTGCTAAGCATCACATCCAGTCTTTATTTAAACACTTTCAGGGCGGTGTCTCCACCACCTTCCTGGTCGTGGATTCATAAGTTGGCTTATGTTGGAAGGGACCTCAGACATCATCTACTCCAACCTCCCCACCATGGGCAGGGACACCTCTCAACTAGACTCAGATGCTCAAGGCCTTATCCAACCTGGCCTTCAACACCTCCAGGCAGGAGGCAGCCACAACCTCCTTGAGCAGCCTATTCCAGAGTCTCACCACCCTCACACTGAAGAACTTTTTCGTAAGATCCAGTCTAACTCTGCTCTCCCTCAGCTTCAAACCATTCTCCTTTGTCCTGTCTTCAGACACCCTCAGGAGAAGTTCCTCTGCAGCCTTTCTGTAGGATTCCTTCAGGCATTGGAAGGCAATCTTCTCCAGACTGAATAATCCCAGATCCCTCAGCCTATCCTCACAACAGAGGATTTTGTTTAGCTTTTCTTTTGTAGTAGAACATCAGATCAAGAGTTAAACCAATCTTTTTTTTACCATGAGACTGCAGTGAGTAGTTGTCTAGAGATGCAGTAACTACAAAACAGTTTCTCTACCATGCCTGAGAGTTCTAATTCTTTCCAAAGTGTGTTAATAGTTGGAAGAAGGACTGAACATGGCATCCTGGGAATTTGATGTTGAATACATTCCTTTCCATGTGTCTGTCTGTTTCTTTCTCTCAACGGCTTACAGATTCACGTTCTTGCAGGTCAGAGAAGGGTTCAGTTTGAAAACTGCTCTGTGTGCTTTCGGTGCTGCACTCACCAACTGGAAGATTCCCCAGTTGCAGTTTAGTTGCCTGCTTGTGGCTAATGCATGCAACAGAACACAGTTCAAGTGCTTTCCCAGTCTCACTGCTGATACTTTGGTCACTAATGAAACTGCAGGGAGCTTTTTCTGTTATAAAATTAGCAGCTCTGACACAGAAATGCTTTGTGATCCTACATTGAATACAGACACACTAGCTTTAATATATTCAGTCATCACACCTGAGCAGACATAGCAAAAGAGATGGGAGACTTTATTGCTTAGCTCATCTTGGAGATAGTAGAAGTCCTAAGTTCTCAACCAGCCTTTTCAGTAAGCTTTAAATACAGATAGGACATAGGTGTACAGTATAGGTTGTATTGGGCTTGGAGATCNTTCCTTTTGCAGCGCAGGTCTTTTAAACTGCAGATTCCCATCTGTATAAATAACAACATTTTTGTACCAGGGTTGTGTGTGATCAAGTCCTCTGAAAATTAGGCACCGCATAAACCTGCCTTTTCTAGAAGAATCTCAGCCAGCTGCAAGTCTTAATGCTCAGTTTTCTTCTGATAATTTACAGGGGTTTAGTATCAAACCTGGTTGTAGTTGAGAGGCTTCCCTGACCATGGCAGGGAGGTTGGATTGGATGAGCTTTGAGGTCCCTTCCAACCTGAGCCGTTCTAGGATTTTTGTGATTTATGCTTCTTGTTGTATCTCATGTAATAACACTTTTATAATCCAGTACCAATAAAGGAAGAGAGGTAGCTGTCAGGTGAAAAGGAAAGGCTGGGAGCAGGTAATTTGGTTCTCATGTCATCACAGAATTAACTAAGTTGGAAAAGACCTTCGAGATCGTCAAGTCCAACTTATTATCCAACATCATCTGATCAACTAAACCATGGTGCTAAGCATCACATCCAGTCTTTATTTAAACACTTTCAGGGCGGTGTCTCCACCACCTTCCTGGTCGTGGATTCATAAGTTGGCTTATGTTGGAAGGGACCTCAGACATCATCTACTCCAACCTCCCCACCATGGGCAGGGACACCTCTCAACTAGACTCAGATGCTCAAGGCCTTATCCAACCTGGCCTTCAACACCTCCAGGCAGGAGGCAGCCACAACCTCCTTGAGCAGCCTATTCCAGAGTCTCACCACCCTCACACTGAAGAACTTTTTCGTAAGATCCAGTCTAACTCTGCTCTCCCTCAGCTTCAAACCATTCTCCTTTGTCCTGTCTTCAGACACCCTCAGGAGAAGTTCCTCTGCAGCCTTTCTGTAGGATTCCTTCAGGCATTGGAAGGCAATCTTCTCCAGACTGAATAATCCCAGATCCCTCAGCCTATCCTCACAACAGAGGATTTTGTTTAGCTTTTCTTTTGTAGTAGAACATCAGATCAAGAGTTAAACCAATCTTTTTTTTACCATGAGACTGCAGTGAGTAGTTGTCTAGAGATGCAGTAACTACAAAACAGTTTCTCTACCATGCCTGAGAGTTCTAATTCTTTCCAAAGTGTGTTAATAGTTGGAAGAAGGACTGAACATGGCATCCTGGGAATTTGATGTTGAATACATTCCTTTCCATGTGTCTGTCTGTTTCTTTCTCTCAACGGCTTACAGATTCACGTTCTTGCAGGTCAGAGAAGGGTTCAGTTTGAAAACTGCTCTGTGTGCTTTCGGTGCTGCACTCACCAACTGGAAGATTCCCCAGTTGCAGTTTAGTTGCCTGCTTGTGGCTAATGCATGCAACAGAACACAGTTCAAGTGCTTTCCCAGTCTCACTGCTGATACTTTGGTCACTAATGAAACTGCAGGGAGCTTTTTCTGTTATAAAATTAGCAGCTCTGACACAGAAATGCTTTGTGATCCTACATTGAATACAGACACACTAGCTTTAATATATTCAGTCATCACACCTGAGCAGACATAGCAAAAGAGATGGGAGACTTTATTGCTTAGCTCATCTTGGAGATAGTAGAAGTCCTAAGTTCTCAACCAGCCTTTTCAGTAAGCTTTAAATACAGATAGGACATAGGTGTACAGTATAGGTTGTATTGGGCTTGGAGATCTTCAAGATAAGGCTGGACAAGGCTATGAGCAACCTCCTCTAGTGGAGGATGTCCCTGCTGACTGCAGGGAGATTGGACTAGATGATCTTTGGAGGTCCCTTGCAACCCAAGCAAATCCAAACTGCAGCTTACTGTTCCAGGAGCAGACTGTCACAGATGTTAAAGCTACAAAGAAGGGGGAGCAGAGAAGCAGCTGTGTGAGACAAACTTCTGTGACAGCAGAGAACCAGTTCGTGTGGAACAAACCTCTGGGGGGATGTAGCTTCCACAGCATTTGGCCATTATTTTGAACCATATCAGTGGTGCTCAATCACAGAAGTATGGTGAGGGGGCATCTTGTGTATGAAAGTTCTTGATGTTTCTAGCTTGGGGATAAGCAAAGCTATAAAAGCAAGACCATTGCTACTGCAGCAATCATCACCTAGCTCCTGTCCTTCTGCTTTTTGCTGCAGTCAGACTTGAATGGTTTCTGTGGTGCAAACAGAATGCCAAAGCAAATGTTCCATTCCATTTCAGAAGCTACCAATATAAATGTTGTCTATAGAGACTCCTAACTCAGACCTATTTATAATCCAGATGTTATTAAGGCCTTGAGTAACCTGTACTAGTGGGAGGTGTCCCTGCCTATGGCAGGAGGTTGGAACTAGATGATCCTTGAGGTCTCCTTCCAACCTTACCATTCTATGATTCTATGATTCTATGATATGGATACTTCCCCAGCCAGTGTGGCTGTGTCTCACGTGTATGTGCAAAGACTTTGGAAAACCAGCACTTGTTATTGCAGATCTCAGTTCAAAGTTTGCCTTTGCTCTTAGCTGGACATTTGTGAGTGATTTTCAATAGTTCGCTTTGAGTGAAGCAAATCTGTAACGGGAGGATCTTAGAACTGCCTTCCATTACCTGAAGGGAGGCTGAAGAGGTCTTTTCATAAGAGTGCCTAGCAATAAGACAAGGGGGAATGGTTTGAAGCCGAGGGAGGGCAGGGTTAGACTGAATCTTAGAAAGAAGTTCTTCAGTGGGAGGTTGCTGAGACTCTGGTATAGGCTGCCCAGGGAGGTTTGTGGTTGCCTCCTGCCTGGGGTTGTTGAAGGCCAGGCTGGGTGAGGCCTTGAGCAGGTGAGTCTAGCTGAGAGGTGTCCCTGCCCATGGTGAGGGGGGTGGGGTAACTGATCTCCAAGGTCACTTCCAACCTAAGCCATTCTGTGATGGTAAATTGCTTTTCAGTAAAGCTAAAACTGCTGGTTCATGTGTCCAAAACCAATCAAACCAGACACAGACTCTATCAAATTGTCTGTTTAAGCTCTGCTATACATGCCTGAAGGTATCTGAAGACAGAAGACCTCCACGGCTGCTTTCCTACAGAGGCTGTATGGATGATTCTTTCTTCATATATCCCTAAGAAGACTGCTGAAGGTTTAATTTCTTGGCTAACACTAATAATGATTGTAGTGCAAATTTAGACAGAGAAGAGTGCTGGAGAAGTGGAGAAACAATGATACCCTGGGGCTGCAGAAAGATGAGATCACTCATGGATCTGTTGAATGCTCAGATTATGTGACTGCCCATGACCACACCTTCCCAGGGGCAGAATCACTCACTCAGCTTTCAGTGGCTAAAGGGAAAAACTTTCTGGATACAACCACTAAAATTGCAAGATTAATTTGTCCAGGGACAGGTTCATTCTTGTCTGACACATTTTTTTCAGTGCTTGACTTGAAGAGCAAGAGAATCTAGGAGGTAGAGAATTTAGAAAAACAAAAGAGTGGAAGTACATAAAAACACAAAAAAAGAACAAATCACCAAACACAACAGCCCTAAACAATAAAACTACAGAAGAATGAAAACAAAACAACCCAAAATCTAAGAGGCATGTGAGAAAGATGCTCCTTTTACTGCTACCTTTTGCATTACAGGCTACTTCCCTGTAGAGCCTTTCCTTACA
The DNA here is from genome assembly GCA_013399055.1 of Ramphastos sulfuratus. Lineage (NCBI taxonomy): Eukaryota > Metazoa > Chordata > Aves > Piciformes > Ramphastidae > Ramphastos > Ramphastos sulfuratus. The sequence goes on along the minus strand of WBNM01031241.1, from coordinate 34,573 downwards.
TCTCCTGCAGAACTGTTAAGTTGATGAACTGCTGTTTGACTCAGAGGCTATTTGGGATTTGCTCTTCTTGAATCATTGTGGCTGATGGTGTACAGAAGTGGAGACTTTGGAACTTCTGTGGCAGTGCTTCTCTGGTGATCAGTGGTAAAACACCAGAGCAGAAAGTGTTAGTTGTGTGAATGTTCCTAAAATCTCTTTTCTGTCATTCACATGAGCTTGTTTCCTTGAGGATCTTCACTGTGCACAGAGAGATACACAACTGTACAGCTTTAGGCTTCCTGGACAGCATTTTCCTCTTTTATTTTCATTAACAACTGTATAACTAACAGCCCGGGACTTTGGATGCCTTAAAAGACTAACATCATCATTAGTCTGCAGCATTTTTGCGGGGGGGTGACTTCTAGTCTTTTTTTCTTAGATACAAAACTCTTAGTTTGGTTTAACTATTAATAGATGAGACTGGATGACAGGTATTGGAGGGCAGCTGTAAGGTCCCCCTGGAGTCTTCCCATTTCCAAGTTGAACAACTCCAGCTTCATTAGCCTATCCTCATAGCAGAGGTGCTCCAGCCCTTGAAGCACCTTTGTGGCCTTCTCTGGACTCTCCACCAGCTCTGTGTCCTCTTTATATTGGGGACACCAGAACTGGAGGCAGGATTGGAGGTGAGGTCTCAGCAGAGCAAAGTCAAGGAGCAGAATCCCCTCTCTTGCCTTGCTGGCCACTTGTTTAAAATGAAAGGTACACGGTACCCAGCTCTTCTGGGGTTCAGCATCCACCTTTTTATTTGTTCAAGTGCATTGTTAAGTGGCTTTCTGTAACTAGTTAACTAGGATTTGTCATTGTGTTCTTTAACTCATGGCTTATCTTTTTTACAAGGAGCGTAGCACCTACTGTTTCTGGTTTGGTATGCCACTTTGGAAGGGACTGCAGTCCTTGATCCAAGGCTCACTCAAACCTCTGGAATTCTTTTTTTTTTTTTTCACAGACTTCAGTGAACACTATCCTAGTCATCTGGACTGCAGCACCTTCACTTTTTCTTCTGTGGGAAGAAGCACAAAATATTTTTCAGACGTGAATCATGATTATCCTTATTCTTTCTATCTGCAGCAGAAAGAAACTTGATCAGGCTGCATGGGGCCTGTGACTGTGCCTCTGTACTTGGCCCTGGTGAGGGCACAGCTTGAGCACTGGGTTCAGCTCTGGGTGCCACAAGATAGGAAAGACAGTGAGGGGCTGGAGGGTGTCAAGAGAAGAGCAACAAGGCTGGGGAGGACTTTGGAGTGCATCATACAATAAGCAGCTGAGGGAGCTGGGGTTGTTCAGTCTGGAGAAGAGAAGGCTGAGGGGGACATCTCATTGTTCTCTACAGCTCCCTGAAAGGAGAATGGAGTAAAGCTGGTGTTGGTCTCTTCTGCCAAGTAACCAGCAACAGGATGAGAGGAAATGAGTTTGAGTTGTGCCAGGGGAGATTTAGGTTGGACATGAGGAAAAACTTCTTTAGTGGAGAGTGGTGAGCGGTTGAAACAGGCTGCCTGGGGAGGTGGTGGAGTCACCATCCCTGGAGGTGTTCAAGCAGCTGTAGACGTGGTGCTTCAGGAGATGGTTTAGTGGTCATGGTAGCTGGGTTATGGTTAGACTCACAGAATAACAGAATGACAAGATATCAGGGGCTGGACTTGATCTTAAAGGCCTTTTCCAGCCTTGGTGGTTCTATGAAATTCTTAGCAGGCTTATGCTAGAGAATGGGAGTAGAACCATGTCCAGATGACTCATCACAGACTCATCATAAACTCTGTATCTGGTTGTCCAAGAAAGCATCTGATCAACTCCTAGGCAACACCAGGAGACTGTTAAGCTTCATGTAGCATTTCTCCATGTGTCTGTGATGTGGTTAGAAAAAAGCAGAGATCCTACCAGAGTATCTGTGTCATCTTTTCATTTCTGTGAGTCAATCGTTTAGGAGAGAATGGAAAGTGTATAGAAACTGGTGGCAGTAGAAATGAGGTCTTTATTGCTTCCATATGTACAGAAGTGGAGCACCTAAACAGATGGGTCATGAGAGAATTTGTGATAGATGGGAATTTTTTGGGTAGTAGACATGAAGCTGTTAACATTCTGATGTGACTGATGGAATTTTTCATTGCTTTTACACAGCTTCCATTGTACCAAATGCTTTTAGTTTGTTTTTTGTCTGATTTCCTTTGCTTAATATTTTCCGAAGCAGTCAGAACAGCAGCACAGAGCTGTAGGAATATGGAGCCCTCTTTGCTGTGCTGAGCAGCAACAGGGGTTTTCTGTCACAGGATCACTGGTTCTGTGACAATGTTTGCCTGACTGGAAACAACATAGTCCATGCTCTTGCCTAACATCTGGTTAATTCTTGGAAACAGGAATGTTGAGGGTGAATTTATAACACCTATCATAGAATCCTAGAATGGCTCAGGTTGGAGGATGAGCTCAGAGCTCATCTACTCCACCCTCCACATCATGGGCAAGGAAACCTCTCAACTAGACACAGCTCAAGGAATCATCCAACCTGGGCTTCCACACCTTCAGGGAGGAGACATTCACAACCTCCCCGGGCAGCCTATTCCAGAGTCTCACTACTCCCATACTGAAGAACTTCTTCCTAAGATCCAGTCTAAAGTCTAGTTTCTTAAAGGAAAAAGATGCTTCTTATGACTCACAGGATGAGTTTAATTTTGAAAGTACAATGTTTACCTTTTGCTGCAAGCTGCTCAGCTGCTCAGGAGAGGACAAGAGTGCTCCTTCCTTTTAAATACTTTATTTGGGAAGCTAAATGGATAGACAATCCTATGTAAACCTTGCCATTTGAACTTCTTATTATAAATCACAGAATAACAGAATGGTTGGGGTTGGAAGGGACCTCCATAGATCATCCAGTCCAACAGCCCTGCCAGAGCAGGATCACCCAGGGCAGGTCACACAGGAATGTATCCAGGTGGATTTTGAAAGTCTCCAGAGAAGGAGATTCTACAACCTCTCTGGGCAGCCTGCTGAGGGCTCCATCACCCTCACCACAAAGAAGAGTCTCCTTGTGGAAGTGGAACCTCCTGTGTTCCAGCTTGGACCTGTTGTTCCTTGTCCTATCACTGGACACCAGCACAAAGAGCCTGGCACCTTCATCTTGACACCCACCCCACAGATATTTATAGACATTGATCAGATCCCCCTCAGCCTTCTCTTCAGACCAAACAGCCCCAGGTTTCTCAGCCTTTCTTCATAGCAGATATACTCAAGTCCCCCAGTCATCCTCATAGCTCTCCATTGGACTGTCTCCAGCGGATACCCTGCCTGAGTAGAGGGGAAGGAGAATCCCCAGGAGGTCTAGGGAGGTTCTCCTCCCCCTCTACTCTGCCCTGGTGAGACCACACCTGGAATACTGTCTCCAGTTTTGAGCTCCTCAATTCAGGAGAGTTAAAAAAAAGCTCAAAATGTAACTTTGGATCAGATCCGTCTGTATTTTCTTGCTTTTTATGCATTTGTGATGATTTATTCTGTGCTCCAATTTGCATCTGCTTTCAGATGGCAAAAGAGAAATTTCTATGGCATCTGGAGGCCCATCTGAAAAAGGAGTGTCCTTACCAGTTTAAATACCGGTGCAGTATGTGGGACTAATTAATCTTCCTGTATTGTTTAGTCCCAATATTAATAATGCCTTTGTCACTGAATATCTGAAGAGCTTGCAGTTATCCAGGCAGTACCATCCTGTAGCTTTGGGTTCTGCTGAGGGTCACGTTCTCAATATTTGTGTCATGCCATGGTACATTACATTCACTTCTGAGCTGCTCAAATAGGAGTTTCAGGGAGTTCCAATATGGAGCTTATGTACTGAGAAAGTGAAGTTAATTTTAAAGTCAATTGAAGCCTACAGATGGATTGCCAAGATATTAATAGATTTATAGATGTATAAAATGGTTTTGGTTGGAAGAGACATGAAAGATATCTAGTTCCAACACCTCTTCCACCTCCTACTAGGTGGACAGCTAGGTGGACACCTCCCACTAGTGGGACACCTCCCACTAGGCCAGGTCACTTAAGGCCTCATCCAACCTGGCCTTGAACACCTCCAGGAAGGGGGCATCCACAACCTCCTTGGGCAACCCGTTCCAATGTCTCACCACCCTCACTGGAACGAATTTTTTCCCAATCTCCAGTCTAAATCTGCCCTCCTCCAGCTTCAATCCATTGCCCCTCCGTCTGTCACTACAAGCCTTTGTCAAAAGTCCCTTCCCAGCTTTTCTGATGGCCCTCTTCTGGTACTGGAGTCATTGCATTTCAGTGGCAGATGAAGGAATTATGCACTTTGGTTTGACTGTACTGTCTAGGAATAGGACAAGGGGGAATGGTTTAAAGCTGAGGTAGAGCAGGGTTAGACTAGATCTTAGGAAGAAGTTCTTCAATAGGAGGGTGGTGAGACCCTGCAATATGCTGCCCAGGGAGGCTGTGGATGGCTCAAGGCCAGGTTGGATGAGGCCTTGAGCAGCTGAGTCTGGTTGAGAGGTGTCCCTGCCCATGGTAGTGAGGTTGGAGGAAATGATGTCTGAGATCCCTTCCAACCTGAGCCATTCTAGGATTCTCTGAATCTAACCTTAAAGAATTGCACTTTGTTGAAGAAACACATTAATCTTGCTCTCATCTCTTTTAAATGTCTCCCTTTGGTCACTAGAATAGTTAATGCCAGGTTCTCTAACATCCATCTCATCACTCAAACACTGAAGATTCTGTCACAGTTATGAAGAAGGTGGGAGAAAGATTTGTTCCAGTAGTAAAACACCTTTGGTTAATAAGAACACTGCTCCAAAGAATTTGTTTTTGCAACTGTGGTTATAAAATATTATTTCCCTTAGTTTTCAAACTGAAGAAAACAAAACCCAAACATCTACAAAATATCTGATTTTTTTCCTTGTCCCAGTAGTAAACTAAGGATTTTGGTTTATAAGTGTTTGATGGCTGAGAGTTTTCTGAAGCCTTTTAAAGCCTTTTAACATCATATTGCTTTCCAGAAAGTCATATGTAAACACTGGAAGCTATTCCTGTCCCTTCCTTGTCACCCTCCTGATATACCTTTTAATGCTCCAAGCAGTGGTGAATGTGTGGAAGAGGAGCCTGGGGGGGGAGGGCTCTTTTGAGGCATTTGAAATGCTGACAAGTCTGTTGATGCTGGATGTGTGGAGCTTCCATCCAAGTTTGTTGTACAGAGCAGAGAATAGAATGTGGGAGAAGTTATTCTGCATGTGTATGCATGTGATTGCAGTTTCCAAGGAGACCACCTCCTTTGTCTGAACATGTCCAAAATGATTGCCTAATTGATCTCATCATGTGGAACAGTGTCTGTCTTTCTGCCTGCTCCTCTTGTGCCTTGTCTCCACCAATGTTGTTAAGCAAAAGTTAAAAATGAAAAGTTATGCTCTGGGGGAAAAAAAAAAAAAAAAGAGTCCAACAAAGCCAATAGGCTGCTCAAACAAGGAGTTTGGGGCTGTCCTGGGGTCCAAACCAACTGCCAGCGTGTCACTAGTCTGGATGTGTACCACGTTGATGCCACTGTTGCTTCCCAATCTGTGCTACAACTTGTGTATAGATGACGCTTGAGCTCTTCTTTGAAAGAGACAGCTGTTAATGTCACTGCTGAATTTCTACTAATTACAAAATGAAAGGAGCCAGCTCTCTTTTCCTCCTCAGAGCTCAATAGTCTACTTTCACTGATTAAAGAACCAACAACAAAAAATAAAAATCCAACCCCCTCCCAAAAAAAAACAAACCCAAAGCACAAAAAGCTGAAGGAAGGAGAAGATGTCAGTTAGTTGCAGTGCTGAAAAGCAGGCTGCTGTGGGTTTTTTTGTTGCTTGTGGGTTTGTTAGTACTGATGATTTCCTCATGAAAGCCCGAACACTTTCCAGTTTAGTCCACTGACACTGGAACTGGAAATGAAGAGCTCAAGTTTAAAAACCTTCTTGCTAAAGGGAGGATAACATTGCAGAAGGCAGGAAGTAGAAGGTGCTGAATGCAAGGCTGGAGGTGACCAAGCACTGCTCTTCATAGCAAAGGATTTAGGCCAATCCTCACTTTCTTTCTGCGAAAAGACTCCTGTTAACTTCAAGAGAAATTTAAACTGAACTATGGACATCTGCTCTGCTGAGACCTCACCTGCAGAGCTGTAACCAGCTCTGGAGCCCTCAACACAGGAAGGACATGGAGTTCATAGAATCATAGAATGGTAAGATTGGAAGGAGACCTCAAAGATCATCTAGTTCCAACCCCCTGCCATAGGCAGGGAC
>WBNM01031241.1:10100-28049 GCA_013399055.1 Ramphastos sulfuratus | reverse complement strand
GTTTAGGCTCGAGGTGAGGAGAAAGTTCTTCACTGAGAGAGTCATTCCCCACTGGAATGGGCTGCCCAGGGAGGTGGTGGAGTCACCATCCCTGGAGGTGTTCAAGGCACATTTGGACGTGGCACTTGGTGCCATGGTCTAGTCTTGAGGTCTGTGGTAATGGGTTGGACTTGATGATCTTTGAGGTCTCTTCCAATCTTGGTGATACTGTGATACTGTGATATTCTGAGTTGCAAGAAGGCTGCAGATGGATTGTTTGCAAAGGCCTGTAGTGACAGGATGAGGGCAATATTTTGAAATGAGAGAGGAGCAGATTCAGACTGGATGTGAGGAACAAGTTCTATATTGTGAGGGTGCCGGAACACTGCAACAGGTTGCCGAGAGAGATATTCAAGGTGAGGCTGGACAAGGCTCTGAGCAACCTGCTCTAGTGGAAGATGTCCCTGCTGACTGCAGGGTGGGTTGGACTGGCTGACCATCGGAGGTCCCTTCCAACCCAAACCATTCTATGAATATTGCTGAGACAGATGCTGCAGTTGCATCACAGTTCAGTACATAAAAAAACACATTTAAAGTATAGTATTGAATTATCATAAAAACTAAAACTTTTTTTTTTTTTTTTTTAATCTTCTCCATTTTTTTGGTTTGGTCTTTTTTTTGGGTTTGGGTTTTTTTAATTTTTTTTTTTGTCTGCAAAATGCAGTCCTTCAAAAATATGAATATCAGTTGCATAGCATGATTTTGTTTATTTGTAATTAAGTGTCTGTAAATCTGTGTAGAACTGAGGAGAGGGCAGTGTCTGTGTCAGTTTATCTACAACGTGTCACACTGAGGGTAAATACCAGCTGCTACATGAAAAAGGTCCAGGCAAATGTAAGCCAACAGAAGTAATCATGGACAGCTTGAGGAGCAGAGTTTGAGAAAACGAGTGGAGTTTGCAGCAGCCACAGCTTTCAACTTTCCTGGTGGCATTTGTTGGATAGAATCTGATTAATTTGTCTTTTCAGGAAAAGATAGCAATGATTGTTAGGAGCCATTGCCTCCACTGCCTTTACTATAAACTAGAAAGAAGAGAATAGTTTCACAGGGCTTTGATCTTGCCAACTCTTACTCCTGTCTCACATTACTCATCCCAGCAGCCCTGTTGAGCTGCTGGGTGCAATTAAACATGAATGAGCATCATCAGAGTCGTTGCAATTATACATGACCTTAGCAGATGAGGATTTCAAAGTAGAAATTTGCAAGGTTTACAAGTCTTTTGACAGAGAATATCTTCTCTGTGTTTCATAAAGATGAAAATTTAGGTAATAAGCTGCTTGAGGACAACTTAAAGTGCTGATAAGTCCAGGGCAGAGCACAGATAAAAGGCTGAGACCATTAGGTGAGGCAGAACAGGGTGCTGGAAAACCTGGGTGAGACAACAACAATGGTGGTCAGCATTTGGCTTTATTGAGAGCCAGCAGTTTGCAGAATGCTGTGCTGCTAGGAAGACACAGTGCTGCGACTGTAAGTTCTAAGTGTCTGTCACAAGCTCTCTCGTCCTCCTTCTACAAGTCTGAGGAAATTCCTGAGCTGTATTTAATTAAAGCATGATAAATGGTGCATTTGAACAAGTAAGTCTCTTTCCCCCTTGCTGTCTCTCCCCACAAGTTCTGGCCAAGGCCTGAGGCCACTTCCATATCTCTTCTGTTCTGCAGGAGTGAGATGAAGAAGAGCTAGCAGGACTTGTGACCTTTTAATTTGAGTGTCTTACGTTTTAACTAAGAGGGAAATCAGATTTGTAGCTACAGTGGAATTTTTTTTTCCCACAGAACTGCTTCTTGCTTGGACCTGCTTTTGTTTTGTGCAAGCACGATACCCTGAACATAGCTCAAGCTGAGTTTGGGGCAACACTTCACATACTTTTCCAGAGAGACATGTTGTTCCTTCTGGGAATCTGATAACATGCAGCACAGTACCAACAAAGAGGGCACTTGCAGAGGAGCAGAGGTGCTGCTCCTAGCTGAGAATGAAGGAAAGAAGTAGCTCTGCCATTCAGTGCATGCCCCTGCACCTACCTGACCTAAATGAACAAGCCTGCCAAATCTGGGCTACAGTACGGTTGGAGTTAGTGCACAAAGCAAGCTGCCTTTATTTGACATGATGGTGATTAAATCACCACCTAAACTAGACTTTTGGGACCTGCTTGATAAAATGCATCTTCCTAAGCAAAAGGTTGAGACCTGACAACTGACTTTTAGTATACGTTTGCTAAAACTAGGTTTCTCTCTTTAATTTGTATAAGATAAAACAAGTTTTGGGGACATGAAGATCATGTGTATTACACAGACCACTAAGTCAGCAGTTACAGCAGTGCATTGGCACAACCACCCTGTCACTTGTGCAAAACAATGCACCTATGTGACTTCTGCCCTTGTTAAGTAGCTGCCAGAATAGAAAGGCATAAATTGTCTTCTCTCCTATGACCCTCCAGTCATTATCCCCCCCTTTCCTTAGCTACTCTTGTAGCAAACTACCAAAAGCTGTTGGACAAGGCCAAGCTCTCAAAGCATGCTTCTGACTCACAGAGAAAGTATTTGTTCAACTACTGTCCCAAAGGACAAATATTTCATGAATAGATCTCCTGGTGATGCTGTGCTTTCCAGCTTTTAGACATTTCAGTACAATATTCTGGTCTGAACTCAGGCAGAACCAGTATCTGAAGCCTTCCAGTATCTGAAGGGGGCCTACAGGAAGGCTGGGGAGGGATTATTTATAAGATCTTGCAATGACAGGACAAGGGGCAATGGGTTTAAACTGGCAGAGGGGAGATTTAGACTGGATGTTAGGAGGAAGTTCTTTACAGTGAGGGTGGTGAGACACTGGCACAGGTTGCCCAGGGAGGTTGTGGCTGCTCCCTCCCTGGAGGTGTTCAAGGCCAGGTTGGACGAGGCCTTGAGTAAGCTGTGCTAGTGGGAGGTGTCCCTGCCTATGGCAGGGGGTTGGAACTAGATGATCCTTGAGGTCTCCTTCCAACCTTACCATTCTATGATTCTATGATTCAGTCCAGCAAAACCTTTCTTCCATGAGTGGTTATTAAACTGAAGTGAAGGAGAATAATTGTGGAAGAACTTTCACCTAAGCCCAAGTATTTTTTTTTTATTACTGGTTTTAAAGTTAAGTATATTCTTGACAAACAAAATTGAATGAAATCCAACAATGACAACTGTGGAGTCTTGCATCTGGGAATGAACAACTCCATGGACCAGTACAGCTTGGGGCTTGATCTGTTAGGAACAAGTTCTTTAGCATGAGGGTGCTGGAACACTGCAACAGGTTGCCCAGAGAGGTAGTCGAGGCCCCATCCCTGGAGATATTCAAGGTCAGGCTGGACAAGGCTCTGAGCAGCTAATGGAGTATGTCTATGCTGTCTGCAAAGGGGTTGGACTGGATGAGCTTTGGACGTCCCTTCCAACCCAAACCATTCTATGATTCAATGACTGCTGTCGTGGTTAGCAGAGTGATAGAGATGAAGCTGCTAAAGCACAGCCTTCCTGTATTTCTGTTCTGTAGTGTATTTACAGTGTGACAACAGAACTTCCTGTGTAAATTCCATCTCTTCCATCTTTAAGCACAAAGGGCAACAAAAAAGATTTATGTATAAACTGGATTGTAACTATGCACAACATTTTTTACCAAGGCAGCTTTTTTACCCACTTAATTGGAAGTAAAGAGATAAAAATTAATAATTTAAATATGGCTGCCAATCCTGTGCAGATGGCAATTGTTTTTCTAAACACCTTAACTAAGAAGTCAATTGTATGTGGAGTTTAATCCTAAGAAGTTGGGAATGAGGAAGCTTTTCTTGCATCTGTGTTCTGGAGCAGCTTTTTCATCATGCTGCACAGCAGAGGATTTTGGGCCCTGGAACCACAGAATCACAGAACGGTAGAGGTTGGAAGTGACATCTGGGGATCACCTAGTCCAATCCCCCAGCTGAAGCAGGTTAGTTCAGAGCAGGTTGCATGGGAACTCAGGTGGGTTTTGAAAGTCTTTAGAGAAGAATACTCTACAACCTCTCTGGGCAGCCTGTTCCAGTGCTCTGTCACCCTCACAGGAAGCTTAGGTGAACCTTTCTGTGTTCCAGTTTGTGCCCGTTGAGCCTCATCATACCACTAGGCACCACTGAAAAGAGACTGGCCTCATCCTCTTGACACCCCCCCTTAGATATTGCTAAGCATTGATTCCGTTTCAGTCTTCTCCAGGCTAGACAGTCTCAGGTCTATTGGCCTCTCCTAAGAGAGATGCTCCAGTCCCCTATCATCTTTGTAGCCTCCACTGCACTCTCTCCAGTAGTTCCCTGTCCTTCTTCATATTCCAGGTAGCTGTTGTGGCTGCTTATAAGAACAGTAACAGAAGACAAAGATTAATACAGATACTTCAAATCTGCTTTATGACTTGTGGGGAAAAAAAAAGAAAGCTATTTTTATGTACAATAATAATAAATACAAAGCAATGTGTGGCTTTTTTAAATTTAATATTTATTTAGAGTATTTAACAGAGTATACCCTTTTGCATCAGGCAGTGCGGCAGTTGTCCTTGGAGGGTTTTACAGAAGCTGTAAATAATTGGTGCCACTATAAATAGAGTTTGTATCTTTTAGTGTGATGTATCAGGATTCATAGAATGCTTTGGGTTGGAAGGAACCTTAAAGATCATCTAGTTCTTACTCCCTCTCAGGAGCAGGGATACCTTCCACTAGACGAGGTTGCTTAAGGCTTCATCCAGCCTGGTCTTGAACACCTCCAGGTCTATGACCCGGAGATAGGTGACTTGAGAAGACAGGGTAGGGAATGACAAGGAAGTCATTCTTTCCCTATGCTCAGCACTGTTTAGGCCATACCTTGAGTACTGTGTCCAGTTCTGGGCCTCTCGATTTAAGAAAGATGTTGAGGTACTTGAACATGTCCAGAGAAGGGCACCAAGGCTGGTGAGAGGCCTGGAGCACAGAGCCATGTGAGGAGCAGCTGAGGGAGCTGGGGGTGTTCAGCCTGAAGAAGAGGAGGCTCAGCGCAGACCTTATTGCTCTTTACAGCTACCTGAAGGAAGGCTGTGGTCAGGTGAGAGTCGGTCTCTTCTCCCAGGCACCCAGTGATAGAACAAGAGGACACAGTCTCAAGCTGTGCCAGGACAGGTTTAAGCTGGATGTTAGGAAGAAGTTCTTCACAGAAAGAGTGATTGGCATTGGAATGGGCTGCCCAGAGAGGTGGTGGAGTAACAGTCCCTGGAGGTGTTTGAAAGGAGACTGGATGAGGCACTTAGTGCCATGGTTTAGTTAATTAGAAGGTGTTAGGTGATAGGTTGGACTTGATGATCTCAAAGGTCTTTTCCAACCTGTTTAATTCTGTGATTCTGTGACACTGGAGGAATGGTTCTGATAACCCTGCTCTCAGGAGGGGACTTCAGGAAAGGGACTGGAAAATGAGGAAGCCCATTTTGGGGGTATTGGTGTGCGGGCTGAGGGAAACATAACATGGTGGAGATGGGCATGTCAATACTGGGAAGATGTATCAGTGTCAGTCAAGGTCCTTCTGGGGAAGGCAGCCAGGAACATGCATGATTTTGGAAGTGAGGATGAGCTGTGATTGCATGAAGAAGGTGGAAACTGAAGAAGGAGAGTAAAAAAGAGAAAGTTTTGGAGAGCTGTTAAAGGAATATTAATGATTAGTTGGATAAAGGAAGGAAATGGTCAGGAGAAAAACATTCTTTAAATAAAACTAGACTGTATGCTTATGTAACAGTAATGGCTCTGCTCTCAACACTTCAGCTCACAAAGGGCTCTGCTCCTTAATTTTTTCCAACTGCAGTGTTTCATCCCACATGATTTGCCCTCATCTACATGACAGCTTTCTGAAATTTGATGGCATTTCTATGCTAAACTCAAAAAACCCTGGAGCTAAGCATCTCCAGTATTTGAAACCTGGAGCTGGAGAAAGATTTGCAAACCAGCTTGACACCCAGAAGCTCAGTGCTTTAAGTAAGGTAGCCACTTTGTTTCATGCGTGTGAGAGCTGGGTGCTTTTGCAAAGCAGGCCTTGACTGAGAACTACCATCTCCTTCTCCTGACCCTGAATGGCTTGGCCATTTCTCTTCAGCTTTACAGCTCCAAATTCTCAACCTATTTCATTCTGTGTTGGGGAGCAGCCCCTCCTACCCAAGAGTGTGTGGCCCAACAGAAAAAAAACATTGAAATAATAAAGTGCCTTCCACAACAGGTAGAAATATTTCTAGGCTAAATGAAGGCTGATCTTTGCTGGAAGCAATTATGCTGGAGAAGGATGTTAGACACTAACTTGGTGTGGCATTTTCTCATCTGTTATAGAGCAGAGAAATAAGTTCACAAGTAAGATGAGCTATGTCTGTATGGAATACAGAGGTTGTTAGAATGCCTGCAGATTGACCCTGTAAATCACAACTACAATATAATGAAATCAGATTTATCCCGTGCCACACTTCCTGCAGTATCAGCTGAAGTTAAGCACCCTGCTTTCTCTCAGCTCAATGCCGTGAGCATTCTAACACAGAGCATGCTGCTATGCATAAAGGAAGGGAGAACATTATAGCAGCTTGTTATAAACCTCCCATGCTGTGTCCTGTTTTGGTGTCCCCAGCATAAGAAAGACACAGAGTTGGTCAAGTGAGTCCAGAGCAGGGCCACAAAGATGATCCAAGGGCTGCAGCACCTCTGCTGTGGTGACAGGCTGAGGGAGCTGAGGTCGTTCAGCCTGGACAAGAGTAGACTCCGGGACACCTTAGAGCTACCTTCCAGTACCTGAAGGGATCCTACAGGAAGGCTGCAGAGGGACTTTTCCTTATGGTGTCTAGAGACAGGACAAAGGAAATGGTTTGAAGCTGAGGGAGAGCAGGGTTCAGGGTTAGACTGGATCTCAGGAAGAAGTTCTTCTGTGGGAGCGTAGTGAGACTCTGCAACAGCCTGCCCAGGGACTTTGTGGATGCCTCCTGCATGAGGACATTCAAGGCCAGGCTGGATGAGGCCTTGAGCAGCTGAGTCTAGTTGAGAGGTGTCCCTGCCCATCGTGGGAGGTTAGAGTAGAAGATCTCTGAGGTCCCTTCCAACCTAAGCCACTCTACAATTCTATGAAACACTCTTACTTTCAGAGTGAATAGATTTTTTTGTTTGTTTGTTTTTTTGTTTTGGGTTTTTTTTTTTGTTCTGTAGGCTTTCGCTATTAACCTCTTGTTACCCAGATATCTGATGTGCAGTCCAGATACACAAGAGAGATTATGTCTGGAAAACCTTTACCAGCATGCATGGACCTGATATCCATAGGCAGTGATTTCAGATACATAAACAGAGTCTGATCTAAAGGCTATTACAATGCTCCTGAAGCACAACTTTGAATTGCAAGTTGGAGCAGAGAAGGTTCCACAGGAACAGAAGGTGTAACTTTTTCACTGTGAGGGTGGCACAGCCCTGGAGCAGGCTGTCCAAAGAGGTTGTAGAGTTTCCTTCTCTGGAGACATTCCAAACCCACGTGGATGCATTCCATTGTGATCCTGCTCTGGCAGGAGAGGATTGAACTGGATGATATCTGGTTCCAGCCCCTAAGATTCTGTGACTCTGTGACTGATTTAGTTTTGCAAAAAAGGAAATTCATAGAGAGATTATTTTTTTTAATAACTAAGNTGCTCCCTCCCCGGAGGTGTTCAAGGCCAGGTTGGATGAGGCCTTCAGTAACCTATACTAGTAGGAGTTGTCCCTGCCTATGGCAGGAAGTTGGAACTAGATGATCCTTGAGGTCACTTCCAAGCATACCATTCTATGATTCTATAATGTCTGAATGCAAAGCCATTAGCAAGACTCTCTGCAGTGTGTTTTACTGCACTAGTTTTTCCCAGTGATGCCAAGAACTAAATCAACTGATTCTTGGGGTAATTACGGGTGTATCTCCACGTATTTACTCTGGGATTCAGTTTGAGACACTCTATGAATTCTTTGCTCCTGATTCAGTTGTTTCTAGCACAGTCTGCCACAATCTGAGTGAAAGTAACTTAAACCTAATTCTGCTTTATCATTTGTGAGTGAACAGTGTGAAGTCATAGAATGAGTTGGGTTGGAAGGGACCTCCAAAGGTCATATAGTCCAATCTCCCTGCAGTCAGCAGTGACATCCTCTACTATAGCAGGTAGCTCACAACCTCGTCCGGTCTCACCTTGAAGATCTCCAGGCATGGGGCCTCAGCTATCTCCCTGGGCAACCTGTTGCAGTGTTCCACCACTCTTTCACTAAAGAACTTGTTCCTAACATCCGATCTAAATCTCCTCTCATTTCAAACCATTGCCCTCGTCCTGTCATTGCAGGCCTTTGGAAACAGACCCCCTGCACCCTTCTCAGAGGCCCCCTTCAGGTACTGGAAGGGTACTCTTAGGTCTCCACGGAGCCTTCACAGCCTAAACATGAAAATGCTGCTCTTATGAGGTTAATTGACAGTGTTTTGCTCCTGGTCATCTCTGCAGGGAAATGAGGCATATTAAATGCATGCTCCATGTTCCCCCCTCCCATTGTGACACATACAGTACACAGTGACAAAGCTCACAAGGATGTGGAACAACCTGGGGGATTTAGCAGTGCCTAAAGCAGGCCTGGGAAGTGCCTCCTATGTCACAGGCATACTCCCAGCTGCCTCAGTGTAGCACAGCTGATGCCATTGTATTGCTTGGCTGTTCAATTCAGCATTTGGAGACTTCTAATGATGCTTTCCAAATGTTCTGGCCAGGCATGCATTCTGTACCATTAGGTGTATAACCTCGTGTTGCTTCCCACTTTGTGGTGTTACAAATGGTATCCTTCTTGTACTGGATCTGAACATGTTTCTAAAGAGAAGAGGGAGAAGTCTTTTGCATCAGTCATGAAGTTACTTGGGGGAATATTAGAGAAAGTATCACAGGACAAGAAAGCATCTTAAATGAAGGAATAATCAGAAGGACTCCTTTCCCTGCTCACACATATGTGAGTCTCATGCTAATTGTGCAAGTCTCTGAACATTTACCAGTAGGTTCCTAAAGCTCTGATCTATATTTCATGACAACAACCTGATTTACAGCAAAGACCAGAAAATGAGGAGATGGATCCTACTTTCATTGAAAGCAACAGCAAAACCTGAACCAGCTTCCCTGTAGCAGGACAACTCAGTGTTCCTCATGATGTAGTAGGACAATCCAGTGTTCCTCATGCAATGGGCAGGGACACCTCCAAGTAGATCAGGTCGCTCAGGGTCCCATCAAGTCTGACCTTGAATGTCTCCAGGGATGGGGCCTCAGCCAGGTCACTGGGCAAACTGTTGCAGTATTTCACCACTCTCATTGTAAAGAAATTCTTCCTCATGTCTGACCTAAATCTACTCTTCTCCAGCTTCAAACCATTGCCTCTCCTCCTATCTTTGCTTCCAACTTCAGGTGATTCAAGCAGCGATCTGCAGCAGTGGCAGCAGATGTGTAGTACTAAAATACATTCTGGTGAGTTATTGTAATAGGTCTGAGGACTGCATAGAACCTAGGTTGAGCATTCCCAAGTTTACACTAGTAGACGAGTAGGTCCCCCTCCCACTCTGCCCTGGTGAGGTCACATCTGGGATATTGTGTCTAGTTCTGGGCCCCTCAGGTCAAGAAGGACCTCAGGAAACTGCTTGAAAGAGTCCAGCACAGAGCCACAAAGATGCTGAAGGCAGTGGAACATCTCCCTGTGAGGACAGGCTCAGGGAGCTGGGGCTTTTTAGCCTGGAACGGAGGAGCCTGAGGGCTGCCCTCATTCATGTGGATAAAGATGTGCAGGGCAGTGTTGGGAAGACAGAGCCAGGCTCTGCTCAGGGATGTCCAGTGACAGGACAAGGGGCAAAGGGGGCAAGGTGGAGCAGAGGAGGTTCCACAGGAACAGAAGGGAAAACTTTTTCCCTGTAAGGGTGGCAAAGGCCTTGTGCAGGCTGCCCAGAGAGGTTGTGGAGTCTCCTTCTCTGGAGACATTCCAAACCCTCCTGGACGTGTTCCTGTGTGACCTGCCCTGGGTGATCCTGCTCTGGCACGAGGTTTGGACTGAATTACCTCTAGAGGTCTCTTCCAACCCCAACGTTCTGTGATACACTGCAGCACCATTCTGAAAACTGACCTCTGGGCTGACTAACAAAGGATGCTTGCATTACATTTGGAGGGGAACAAAGAGCTGCCAAGATCAAAGTGGCAGAGGATTTCTGTTTTGCTGTGTAGAAATGAAGAAAAGGAGCTGTAAAATTCTTATGGGGAGATGCAGCAATTTATTTTTCCAGAGAATTATATCCTCCCCTTTGCCTTACAAACCAAGCACAAACAGCCCAAGGGAAATGCTGTGTGTATCGTGCTAGGAAGGATAAACATCTTTGTAGAAAAACATTAGCAAATGGAACTGGGGAAAGCATTTCCTGGAAATGAACATCCTAAACTAAAAATTGACCAAGAAAGCGCTGACTAAAATGCAGCAAAAGGCCTATAAGATGAAGCAAATGCAAACCAAAATGAAGCCCAAATCAGGATTTTTACTAAAACATGATAAAACTGTCAAAGATTAAAATGTCGATGATCTCCCCTCCTAAGTTTTATTGTTTTGATTCATGGAAAATTACTGTTTTTAAGTTAACTGCACCTAGTTTTTGTGTCTGTAACCATGTGTAACTTCATCTGACAGAACTTCATTGACACTGCATGCTCCAAAACAGTTGTACATCCCAAATCCTGCAGCAAAAGCCTTCTGTGGCACTCATCTGGAAAGAAAACTTTCATCTCACACTTTTAAAGGTAATCATAGAATCAGAAAATGGTTTGGGTTGGAATGGACCTCCAAAGATCATCCAGTCCAACCCTCCTGCAGTCAGCAGGGACATCCTCCACTAGAGCAGGTTGCTCAGAGCCTTCCAAAGCCTGACTTTGAGTATCTCTGGGGTTGGGGCCTCAACCACCTCTCTGGGCAACCTGTTGCAGTGTTCCAGCACCCTCATGATAAAGAACCTGTTTCTCACATCCAATCTAAATCTGCTCCGCTCTCATTTCAAATCATTGCCCTCATCCTGTCACTGCAGGCCTTTGCAAACAGTCCCTTTGCAGCCTTCTTGGAGGCCCCCTTCTGGTACTGGCAGGATGCTCTTAGGTCTGCCTGGAGCCTCCTGTTCTCCAGGCCAAACAACCTAAGCTCCCTTAACCTGTCCTCCTAACAGAGTGCTCCAGTCCCCTGATCATCTTTGTGGCTGTCTCTGGACCCACTCCGGCAGGTCCATGTCCTTTCCTAGAGAACATGATGGCAGATTTTTAGTTCATCACTGGGAATTCCTCAAAGCTACGTTACTTTGCGGGGGGCAATTTTTGCCTCTGTCACTGCAATATAAATCAGTTGCTGTAAGGTCATTGCACCTGTAGATGAACTCTTTTAAGCCTCTTGGTGTGTGCTCACAGTGCAGTTTGGACCAGAAGGACTTCCTCATTCCTATTCAAATTCAGCAGCCTCTTGCAAGAGTTATGTCTTTTATTAAGTGATGAAATGCAAACTTCTCTTGTTGTATTCTCCTTTAAGCTATTCCAGGTGCTATGAGAAAAGACTTGATTTTGATTACCTCTGAGGTTTTTTATGAATATGGGGGAATACTTATGACATTTACAAGGTGGTTGCAGGACATGGTTTATTGGTCGTGGCAGTGTTGAGTTGATAGTTGGACTTAATGATCTTAGAGATCTTTTCCAACCTTAATGAGTCTGTGATTCTGTATCATACATGCTTTATAGGAAACTTGAGACAAAGCTCCTCAACTTTCTTTAACCCCCTGTTCTTAAGGGTGAGACATCAAAAAGTTTTCAAAACTGTATCTGCCATGCTCAGAATCCGAGGACCTTTGCACACAATCAATTTTTATGCACACAAGCCGTTAGGCAAATGGAAAACAACTCATGGCAGCTGTTTGTAGGAACAGTGCTCTGGCCTGGATTCTTTCTGCTTTAGGGAGATTAGATCTGGGGAGTAAATTAAAGAACCAGATTAGGAGTTTGCTCAGACTGGGTTTCCAGCACAGTCAGTTGATGATGTGAATGTTCCTCAGGAGCTGCCCCCTGTGATTTTTCCTCATTGCTTACACACTCAGCTTCAGAGAACTGGATGTCTGGATAAGTGGGATAAATCAGATACCTGATCTGGCAGTGTTCAGATGAAAATGGTAAGGCTTACCTAAGGGATGTTCAAGAAGCACAAGCACAAGGTGAAGCCTAGGGTCAGATTTAATCACTAATGACTCTCCCTAAATCCCAGCAGGAGCTCTGAGCTGGCATCACATTTTCTCCTCTGTTACTTTGGTCTTCCTCATCGCTTTCTGCACAGGAGGTGGGGCTGCTTTAATTACCCTTTGATGCCAGCAGACCAAGGGTGGCTACCTGGACAGAGTTAAATGGATAGTGAGGGCATACAGATAATCAGGAGCCATCCACTCTCCTGTTTTCACTCCCTCACAAACAGGAATGATTTGTTTCACCAAATAAATGTCCTGCAGTGCTGCTTTATTTCATTTCTCTGATGGAAAAAGAATTTTGCTGAATTATGATGAGTTTGCTCTTCTTTATCTGTAGCTGTTTTGGGGGGGGGCATATGAAAGCTGGAGACATCAATATCTTCAGATGTCTGCCCTCCCCTACAGTTGAAATACAAGAATAATGATAACTGAGAATGCAGAGATTTTTGTTCTTGAGCAGACTTTTACTCTGGCTACAGTCTTTCCCAAAGTGTAGCTGAATGCTGCTATGGAATCTGTTAGCACACCACCATTTTTTTAATGCTTTGTTCTTTGCTCTGGGTTTGATTTTAGGATGGGAAATTTGATGGCTGAACCCTGACCTAACTTCAAACGATGCAGACTCTGATTTTTTTAATTTTTTTTTTTCCCCCTGTTGCTAATTAAAATGCTGCACTCTTCGTTTTCACAGCTAGATCATTTTATTACATTTTTTTTCCCTGATGACATTAGGTGAAGAAGTAGAAAGAAAGATGGCTTCTCTTTTGCTGTTTGGTTGGTTTGTTGGGTTGTTTTGGGTTGTTGGTTTTGTTGGGGTTTTTTGGTTTGGTTTTTTTTTTTTTTTTTTTGTGGTGTGGTCTGCATTTTATGTCTCCCTCAAGTGCTTTTCTAAAGCTGTTTTTTTCCCAGACTGTGTGTTTTGCATGGGTGGGACAGTGGGTTATTGTTAGCCTGTTAGACACAACTGGGTTTGAATACCCTTCAGTAGTTTGCGAGGCAAGTCAGCTCTATTTGCATTTGTTCCAGTCACAAAGGTTTATAGGTCAGCAAAGGCTGGCTGGAAAAATCCAACATGCCAATGCACCATTCTTCTGTGGCTGTCAAGAATTCAGACGTGCTGGTTTTTATATTTCTCCTTGGTCATGAATATATGATAGCATGCTCTGAAGTCGCTTTGTTTCTTTGGAGCTTGGTACCAGCTGGGACTAAGATGGAGGACGTGACTTGATGCCAGCTTCCCTTCCCCCACCTCTTCATTTTGCCCATGCTAATCAGCAGCAAATCAAACGTCAGTGCAACTGGAAGCAGTGAGAGGGCAGTGCTCACCACTGCACTGTACTGCTGCTGGCTTTTCATCTTCCCTGAGAAGAAAAGATGACCCTTGGCCTTTCATAGAAACCATCGAATTAGCTTCAGCTTCCTTCTGCTTTGGGTTTGGGTGTTCTTTTTCTTCCTATGTTTTATTTGTGTTACATCCTCAAGTGTTTCCTGGCAAAGACCATGCAGAGATCTTCATTTATGGCTGAAATGTTTCCTGCACAGTCTTCATTTATGGTTGAAATGTTTCCTGCAAAGACTATGCAGAGATCTTCATTTATGGCTTGAAATGTTTCCCGAAAAGACTATGCAGAGATCTTCATTTATGCTTAGACTGACAAAGAATAGCCAGGTTTTAGAATTCAGGTCTTCAGAAGAGATTCATACAGCTTTAATGGCCACACCTCGAAGTATCTATAAAGAAAATCACCTTGGGACACCACCAACAACCTTTTGACAACTTGCCTGCAAAGCTTTGTATATATATATATATATATATACACACACACACACACACACGCAAAAAAAGAGTGCCTTCCTCAAAGCATTTCCTTAGCTTTGTTTTTCATCTTCCAGTTCTAAAGAGGTTTGGCCTTTTGCAGCCCTTCAAATCAAATATAGATTTCCCCCCTGTAATTTGATTCCTTCCAAACTGCATTTTGAATTTTAAATGCTGCATCTTGCATACATGGTGAGGGGATCCTATTGCAGGTTAGGAGCTGACATCTCATTTCCAGGCTAGCTTTACTGTAGCCCCATCCCTCTGAAAGCAGTTAGCCCTTTCTTGAGTTTTGATTTGTTTAAAACTCAGTTAATAAACTGTTTGTCTTTATAGTTGTATTCTGAGATCTGATGTTGTTCTTATAGAAGTAATAAAATATGCCAGATCTCTTTTTAATATGCTCATTGAAAGCAAGTTGTGACCTTTTTTGGTCTGTTTTAAAGAAGCCTTCTGCAAAATAGGGACTGTTTTGAGTAAAAGGCAACATAGGCAAGGATGGGTTGGATCTGTGAACTAGAGAGCCAGCAGCTAAAGCTCCTATTAATGCCTCCATCTGAAGCAGCCAGGGAGACTCTTTTCCTTTTTAATGCAGAACTGGTTGCCAAGTTGGCACCATCTTTCATGTTTGTAGATTGAAATTCAGCACATGGCTTTAACTCTTCATCTGCGCTGGCTGCAAACAATTACCCCCCCACACACCCCCCTCAATACAAATGCTTAGGTATAATCAGTTCATTGTCTCAGCCATGCCAAGTTGCATCTGACCCTTAGAAAAATACAGCTGAGGATGTTGTTTTTAAAATGCCATATTGGGTAAGACACATGCAAAGAGCAGAAGCCTGTCTGAAATGGAAATGTTTACAAATATTCAACTTTGCTGTGGAGAAAAAAACCAACAAAACAACAAACAAACAAAAAAACCCCAACCACCAAAAAAACCCCCAAAAACCAACCAACCAACCAAAACCAAAAACAACCAAAAAAACCCACTCAGAAAATAAACATTTTACCAAATTGTGGAATACACTGATGAGAGGATGCAGGTTTTAACAGATGAATGACTGACAAAAGATTTCACAGTTAGAATAATACTAAGAAACACTAAAAAAATGTTGGGTTTGAATGTAATTTTTTTAGCCTACGCAACTACTAATCTGATTCAAAAAGCAAAATGCTGTCAATATCTGGAAATCCAACTGGGTTTTTAGCCTACACAACTACTAATCTGGTTCAAAAAGCAAAATATGGTCAATATCTGGAAATTCAACTGGGTTTTTAGCCTACACAATTACTAATCTGGTTAGAAAAAGCAAAATATTTTCCGTACTTGGAAATACAGCTGGGAAGAACACTTCATAATTTGCTTGGTTGTTTTGTTTGTTTTGGGGTTTTAAAATTATTATTAATTTTACCTCTTAAAAAAACAGTCCTGTCACAGGATTGCTGCAATAAATAAATATTTCAGTCAGTTTCGACTATTTTAATAGGCCAACTATTTCTCCCCCCCCCAAAAAATGAATTTTTAAAACACAGCCATGATTGATTTATTAAGAATGTTTTCAGCAAATGCTTTATGGCTTTAACAGTTACTAAAGAAGCAATAATAGGCTAGCTGCAAAGGCAGGCATGCTCTGAAACAAAATTGGAATCTTAGCTTCATGATGGACAACTGAAGATGCCATAAAGTGATGTGGGTAACTACCATCCATGTATGCCGAATCCCAACAACTCCAGTCACTGCTAGTGGTTGGGTATGGACAAAGAAGCAAAGAAATGCAGTTCTGAAGTGTTCATCTGCAGCCCATTGTCCTGATCACTCGATTTTTCCTCTCTTGCTCCTTTACTTCTTACTTACAAGCATCTCAGTTATGACTGTACTGGATACACAGATAACATCTGTTAGTACACAGGTAACCTCTGTTATTCATAGATTCATAGAGCAGTTTTAGGTTGGAAGGGACCTGAAAGATCATCCAGTTCCCAGCCATAGACAGGGACACCTCCCACTAGACTAGATTGCTCAAGGCCTCATCCAATCTAGCCTTGAACACCTCCAGGGAGGGGGCATCCACAACCTCCCTGGGCAACCTGTTCCAGTGTCTCACCACCCTCACCATAAAGAATTTCTTCTTAATCTCCAGTCTAAATCTGCCCTCCTCAAGCTTCAATGCATTCCCTCACATCCTGGCACTGTAAGTCCTTGTCAGAATTCCCTTCCCAGCTTCCTTGTAGCCCCCTTCAGGTACTGGAAGGCTGTTCTAAGGTCTGCCTGGAGCCTTCTCTTCTCCAGGTTGAACAGCCCAACTCTCTCAGCCTGTCTCCATAGAGGAGGTTCTCCAGCCCTCTGATCATCTTTGTGGCTTCCTCTGGACTCACTCCAGCACTTCCATATCCCTCATATGACGGGGCATCAGAACTGGAGGCAGTGCTGCAGGTGGGGTCTCATGTGCCTTTAGTAAGATACAAAATTACCACTATAATAAAGCATATTGTAATTACAACATTGGTATTTGCTTGTCACGATGCTTAGCTATATTTTTCCCAACACTTTACAAGGCATAAAACACTTTGCCTGTGACAAAACAGTTCTTTCATTCACTAATTATTTCATTTAGCATGAACTTCTGCATGCATGCAAGTAATGCCCTCCCCTGTAAAGCCTTCAGTGTAAACAAAAGGTAATTTGAGAAGTCAGGAAGCATGTCTGCACGGTTGTGGTTTGGAATATTTTCATAATCATGGATGCAATGGAGCATGTGGGGAGATCATTGAAGCTGGCTCTGAAAGCAGAGATCTGCAAAACCTGCAGACACCATGACAAACATTTAACTACATTCTGATTTGAGATTACGTAAAGTTTCTCTACTATTCTTCTCTCAGTTCCTGTTGTGTGTATTGCCACAGGATAGACTTTAAGAGTAAACTTCTTTTTTGGCAGTGATTTTACTCTTGAAACTCAGTAATTCTTTCACAATGCATCAGATTTACCTATATCATTGTTTCTTGGTTTTATTCTTTTAATCCACACTCGTATGTGTGTGTGGACATGGCACTGTTGTTTGAAGCAGGTGAGAAGCAGAATGAAGAGCTTTATATTCTGCAATGGGGACCTGATGGAGTGGGGTTTGCAAAGGCCTTCAGTGACAGGATGAGGGCAATGGTTTGAAATGGGAGAAAAGCAGATTTAGATTGGATGTGAGGAACAAGTTCTTTAGCATGAGGGTGATGGAACACTGCAACAGGTTGCCCAGGGAGGTAATTGTAGCTCCATGCCTGAAGACTGATTCAAGGACAGGCTTTAGAAGGCTGTGAGCAACCTGCTGTAGTGGAGGATGTCCCTGCTGACTGCAGTGGGGTTGGACTGGATGACCTTTGGAGGTCCCTTCCAGCTCAAACTGCCCGCTGATTCTTNAAGTAGACATCACCATTGTTTTCTTTTCACAGCCTATAATCTATTTTTTTCATTAAAATATTCCAATTAGCCTCAAACCAGCACAATGCCTTTGGGACTTCTGAGATGTGGTGGATTCATTGAGATTTTGAAGCCCTGAGCAGCAGAGGAATTGTTTTGGGGAGAGGTTTGGAGGCCGTCATACAAGGAGCAGCTGAGGGAGCTGGGGTTGTTTAGTGTGGAGAAGGCTGAGGGGAGATCTTACTGCTCTCTACAGCTCCCTGAAAGGAGGTTGGAGTGAGGCTGGTGTTGGTCTCTTCTCCCAAGTAACCGGCAACAGGACGAGAGGAAATGGGTTTGAGTGTGCCAGGGGAGGTATAGGTTGGATATGAGGAAAAGCTTCCTTAGTGATAGAGCGGTAAGCGGTTGCAACAGGCTGCCCA